>OMMV01010317.1:6539-31926 GCA_900302635.1 Chatrabus melanurus
ACTTCTTGCCCCAGGGCCAAACCACCAGCGCTTCCCAACCAAAAGCACATTTAACCCTTCATATCCACGCATTAATGTGCTAGAAAACCCATTTGTTTTACGCAGATAAAAATCTTTACCAGAAGAGGATTTGAACAAATTATAAAAGATGCATTTTTATGTTTTTAACCCCCGCTGACTGCAGATCAGATCATCTTGCATATGGTAATAAAGCCTTTGTTATAAATCTTCTTGTTAAAAAACCCGGAAAAAAAAAAACGTGTTCAGGCCTCCAGCCGGCACTGTCGCGCACCTGCAGCAAAACTTCCACGCAGATACACAAACAAAGCTTTTGGAAATAACTTTTAGATATAAACATCTTAAAATGAGATCGCGGCGGTTCGGAAGTGGCACTTACATGCGTTGGAGCGGCAGCACTCTCCGTCCAGCTGAGGCGGACAGTGGAAGTAGAACATCCCGGCGGCGAGTTTCTCAACCTACAAAAAAAAAAAAAAGAGACAAAAGTTTGAGCGCAAACCTTCCGGCGGCTACAGGAGCGACTTATATATGAGTGTTGGGGAGGGAAATACAACGCGATCAGATCATGCAGATCGGAGGTGAAATCCCTGCTTTGCGCAGAGCGCATCGTACCTGCGGAGAGGATGCTGCTGCTGATGCGAGTCACTTCCAGCTCTTGAGAAGAAGAAGTGCAGCTTCACTTCCACCGACTCTGACTGGGAGTGTCTAGATCTCCCTCCCTCTCCCTCTCTTCTCTCTCTCTCCTCTCTCACATAGCACTCACATGTCTCTCTGTCTCTCAACGGGTGCGTCCAGATGTCTCTTTAACTGTCGACACAGTGTTAAGGCTTTCAGCCAGTGTCGCACAATCTCACGCCTAATTGGTCTTAATCGGATTATCATGGTTTTGTCTAGTTCACCCCAACATAAAGAGACAGAGAAAGAGAGAGAAAGAGAGAGAGAAACAGAGAGAGGGCAGAGAGAGAGATAGAGATAGATAGATAGAGAGAGAGAGATACCCCGGGTGGCAAACATCTTCTAGTGCCAAAAAAAAAAAGAATCATCACAAGTGATTGTTATTCCAGAGTCAACTCTATTCCCTAACCATAAACATGCACACATACCCGCTGCACTTTTTATTTGCTTCTTTCATATATTAAAAAAAGGAGGATGACTGCTTTTGGGTTTTAGATTGACTGTCGGGCGCGTTAATTGCTCGTCAGGGTGCGTTAGACGGTCCACTTTACAAGGGGTTGCGCATGTAGAACACTCACAAGGCCAAATTTTTGATTTTGTTCACAGCAAGGGGTCCCGCGATTTATTTCGCTTCCTCAGATAAATGATCTGCTCCGGGACCCTTTCAATTAGTTTTAAAGCGCATCTGGGACGGCAGAGCGCAGACGCCATGCGTCTCTGAGGTGGAGGCAAAATGAGGCTTCGAGAAGCAGCTGAAATTTAGAAGAGGAGTGCGGGATTGGACTAAACCACATAAAGTGCAGAAAATCCCTTCTAATGGCGCGTAATTGGTTCTGTAATATCATTACAGGCGGATAATGGCCAGTTACAGGGCCCCGCGCTATTAAGGCTTTCCCTGGCGTGCGGCGTTTATGTTATTAAAGGGGGAATATAATGATATTTTAGTTATTAAATGCGCGTAATTAATTTATGCACCACTGAAAATAAAGTTGTTATTATGACCTCGGTGAGGTGCGTGGAGAAAATTGAAATCAAATAACGTTGATAACTTTATATTTGGTCTAGACAAGTCTGACAAGAGTGCAGGCCTGAAGTGTGCAGGCCGTCAGCGGCTTTTCTTTTTTCTCTCTCTCTCTCTCTCTCAGGATTCAACGTCACACCTCAGGTCTGCTGGGCTGACTCTGCTTTATAAGTGAATTTTAATATAGGTTCTATAGATTTTATATGCATGTGTGCAAGATTTCTGTAATCTTGATTTCAGGACCCTGGACAGCGCCACAGTTCGGACTGATGCAACAGCTTTTGTTTTATAGGTTTTAAAAGATTTAAAAAAAAAAAAACCATAAGGGAAGTGGGCAGGCCCACTTTGTAATCTGAAAAATTTCTAAGGCCCACCAAAACCTGTAATCACAACTTTGATCTACAGGAGACTAAGATGAAGTATATTCTGCAGAACATGACTTAAATCCCATGGCTTTGTTTTATTGCTTGGGATTACATCTTAAAAATAATCACAAATATTTTGGGTAATTTTAAACTTCATTACAAAATTTAAAAAAAGACTACCGTACTTTTAGTAATGTCTCATACCTTTAAAGCCCACCAGGGGGCCGCAGCCCACACTTTGAGAATCACTTGTCTTATGCTTACTCAAAGTGCATTTACAGATCGAGCAAACATTTATAAATACGATTATTGCTTTTGGGCAAAGTCATGAGGTTTTCTTTCTTATTTTCAAATATCAAACTATAAAATAAGAAATCACTGTAAGATGTTTATTGTATTCACAGTATTTGCAAAACAGCACATCCTTTTTTTAAGTCCCGTATACCGTCTGACAACTGAAGTGCTCAGATTTTGCCACATTTCTTTAATAAAGAATGCACAGCCATTAAAAATTCCAGTCTGTGGTCAACGTGACTGTAATGACACAACTCTCGTACATAATGTATTACAAAACCTGACATCAGCGAGGCAGCTGGAGTACGATGTTTGGATGGAATCTACAGTCTGAGTAAATGGGCAGTCAAAATGTTCAGGTTCAGGTTCATAAAACGTGCATTCAAATACTGGTTGGAAATGAGACTGAATATATTTTGATCTTAAAGTCCATATTGAAATATGTTTCTTAGCAAGCTTCTTAGCTTGCATCATGACTATATACAGTTCTGGTCAACAGTATTGGCATGCCTGATTTTGAAAAACAAACCAAAAAAATCCTATAGTCCCATACAGGCCCATCAGGCTGGTGCTCATCCCCGGATACTGTAGCCTGAAGTGGATGAGAATCTACGACTCCACCTGTCCATCACAGATTACTCCTCCACCGAGGTCGGTCCCTATTTACAGCTGGGTGGATTGACAATGCAGATGAAGTGTCATATCCAAGAACAATTGGTAGTCTGATTCATATATCCCACAGAGCCACCTGCTCTGACTTTTAAAGACAGCTTAAACTATTTTTAAAAATAAATGCCAGGGAACAATTTATGCATAATCAGAATATTTAAAAAAATGTCCAAAGTTAGTGAACAACAACAAAAAAAAAAGCTTTAGTATAGTGTAATACAAAATACAGAAAAAATGAAGTCGTGACAGTTACTGGCACCCTTTGATGAATTTACAATAAACAAGTTCACAGCCAGTTTTCTTAAGACGTTTCAGGGGATGGACACATGAACATTTCCAAGTCACAGAATAGGTTTTGCAGTTCATTTACAGCAATTATTAAGAAATAGAAACATGATGGTTCTGTATGCTAAACCTGTCTGGAGTGAAAAGCTCTCAAAATGAATGATGCCATTAGTGAGGGAAGCCATCAAGACACCTTTTACAACTCTGAACTGTTACCGCAACTGTTACCCAAGTTAACACCAGTTACCCATGGTGGAAAGCAATCATTTACTGTAAATTTACAAAGGGGGCCAATAATTGTCTCACAGATACATTTTTCTATTTTTTTTTTTTTAATATCACTACACAAAAGCATTTTGCTGTTGTTCAAAATCTTTGGAAAATTGTATTAAATATTCTCATATGAAATAGGCATTCATTTCTAAACATATTTTGAAATCTGTCTTTAAAGCTACAGTGTGTAGGATTTAGGGGTGTTTATTTAGCAGAAATGGAATATAGCATTCACAACCATCTGATCATATAGCCAGAAACAACGAATCGCCATGTCGCACCGCCAAGTTGATACAGTAGCCCAAAAGGGCCATACTGACTTCACCGTTCACATTTTGCAGCTCAACTGGAAGACTGAAGAAAAAAGAGGAATCAGTAGTTGCTCCCCTACACACTGTCTACTGGTTGCTAGTGCAGGCTAACAATTTTAAGAACCCTCCTTTTAGTGAAATGAAGGATAAGAGAAGGTAAAGGAGCATGAATCCCCGTCGCCAAAGAAGTGAAAATGTGAAGGGAAACAAAACCTATAATTCAATCTGCAACCTCACCACTAGATGACACTAAATCCTACACACTGTAGCTTTAAAAATCTGCGGTGTCAACAATGCTGACCAAAGCTAAAAGACTATTTATCGCTTTCCACACCTGGAGAAAAATAGTGAACCGTGAGGTAATTACTTCAGAGGTCTTAAATATGAGGGTTTTGTTCTTACACCATTTTCTAATTGTCAAGACTTGACTTCATTTTAAAATGTGACAATGTCAGAAAAAAAAGGGTGTTTGCAAACTTTTGAATGGTACTGTATAACACATAATGCCAATTTCACTCGTGCTTGGACATACAAATCTCCATCAAGTCACAACAGCAGCCGAAATAAATTCAACATTTTAGCAGATTTCCTTTTCAAAATGTCAACTGACAATTATGAACTTCTCAGGTAATCTGAGAGACCGTTTTAATGTAAAACAGCATTTTTCTCATATAGCCTTCAATAAGAGACGGGAGTGCAGTTCAATGTTTGTCCAATGTTTTTTGTGAGACGGACAATCTAAGTTTGGGAGTGACAAAAGAGCAGAAGTTGGACTCAGATCTGTCCAATTTCTGCCCGCTTCCCCTCAGCGGAATTCCTCCTTCAGTCTCCAAACGCCGTCCTGACCGCCGCTCCTGTGGAAGTCACAGATGCCCCTGAGCAGCTCTCTGAAGAAGGGGGCTTGCTCCTTAGTCAGTCTCGGCTGGAAGTATTTCAGCACTTCCTGGGTGCCGGCCTGTCCGTCCACACGTGCCTGGAAGGCCACAAAGTTCCGCAGTTCCACCAACAGCTCGTCGTGCTCGGTGGAGGGAGGCGGAGAAGAGGCGGTCCTCTCGGCTCTTGAGTCTTCGTCTTCTTCTCTTTCGCTGGAGGGCAAGCTGAGGTGATTGCGACCTCTCATTTTGGCGAGCAGGGAGGAGGAGGAGAGAGGGGCAGAGCTGGAATCGCCTTCTGTCGCCTCCCCGCTGAAGTGAGACCCTGAACCCGGCTTCTTTGAAATGGAATTCTTTATAACGGCAGCATCCTGCGCGCAGAAAAACACATTTTCACAACAGGCCGTCACCAATGCGTACGTCTTTTCATGTTAATGCTGCCGTTACCTTGCACTTGCTCGAAGTAGGGACAGACTGAACAGGGAGTGGAACCAAGAGGGAATTCTTCTTTTGTCCGAAGCGTTTCCTGGGAAAGCCGGAGAGGAGAAAAACCAAGATAAGAGTGCTTTAAATATGCTGAGTGAAAATCAAGGAGCTCTTAAGAACATGAAGTGTGATTTTTGAGAGTGTGTACCGAGCAGGTGGTGGAGGGGGTCGACTCAGGGGCTGCCTGCACTGGTGGCGTGAAACCTTTAGAGCTTTCAGTGCATCTTTGGCCACCCTGTTGGCTTCTGCTTCCACCAAAACATAATCGGGATTGGAAGATTCAATAATGGTGTCGTGCTGCATCACACTGTGGATACCTGCACACCAAGAAGGGGGGTAGACCGTTAATAACCTTTAATTTAAAAAAAGAAGCATCACTGTAGTCAGTAATTACGTCTGAATTGATGGACTCTGCATAAATGAGCCTACCGGATTTCTTGAAAAGCTTTGCCAAGACATAATCGTCTGATTTCTTCTGGTTGTCTCTCTTGTTGTCCTCAATGTCCTCTTTCTTGTAGGTGCTTTGCTTCACCAAGTGAGAAATTCGGTGGCCCTCAAAATGGGCGTCCCGGTGGCGTTTGTGCTTCTTTTTTCGGGGCCTCGCTGCGTCGGCTGAGTGGCAGTGCTTCCTCTTTTCCCTGTGCTTCTGAGGGCTCGTCACAGCAGGGTCGCGGTGTTGCTCACAGCTGGAGGAGTCGGGCTTTTGCACTGTTGGACTGGCTCCATCCTTATCTCTATTCATTTGTACATTTGCTGTAATGTTTGGCTTCACATCCAGCGAGCTGGTTTCACCCTGAGAGGTTTTATTGCTTGGAGAGGCCTCTGTTGAAGCAGCAGTTGGGGAATATTTGTGGTCTGAAGAGCATTTGGATTTGAGACTATCATGGCGGAACGCGTGTGATGACCTTTGCCTGTCGCGTTTCTTGGGAGCCTGTACATCAGAACCGGTACCTGTGTGAGGATTTAATAAAACAAAGGTAAATTTTGTCCTGCTAATTCAGGTCATTTCACATTAGCAGTGCATATTTTTGATCCGATCTACATAATTGTAAAGAAATGTTCCTCAGAACAGAATGGGGGGGGGGATCTGCACACCTGCGAATATGGCACTCGTCTCTGTTCCCTGAGCTCCACTGGGGTCAGTGAGAGTGAAGAGCTCATAGATGTCATTAGACTTGAAGAAGCGTCTTTGTTTTGGGTCCTTAAGAACTCGGTTGGTCAGAAACTGCTTGAAGATTTGCCTGAAGCATAAGAGATCAAACACTGGATTACATACTTACTATTCAACAGTTACCTCAGCAGGCGTCCCTGAGCCGTTGTCACCGCAGAGTACTTTGGTTGATGGATGAGAAAATTAGTTAACCTCAGTATTTTATGTATCAAAACTGAATCCCAGCAGTTCTTCCAATTTGCTTTTTGAAAGCAATTTACAGACCTAAAGCCAACAGAGCAACAGTTTACAAGTCCTAGATTGGCCATTTAATAATGCAGGAAAGCTTTTCAATTACTGAGGACTGGGATACAGCAGTGATGTGAGCAATTAGTCATGTCATTACCTGTACTCGCGAATGTGAAGCCAATGGAAAAGACAATGAAAACGGAAGAATGGCTGAGAGAAAGCAACAACAAATGTCAATAAAGGAACTTTCCCGCTTTGTTTATTGAGTTGTGTGATTGATATCCTGCGCGAAGAAGCACTTTCGACAAACAATAAAAACACTCTGGAAGTGTTGCTGACCTGTGGTATATTTTCTCCTCAATGGTCCCTGCAGTCAACAGTCTGTAGATGGTCACTTGCTGCTTTTGGCCAATTCTCCACGCTCGTTCCCGCGCCTATGAACAACACAATGCACGAAAATAAATAAATGAGCACTGATCATGAAACACGAGGTAGTCGAGGTATTTTTAATCTCAGAGCAGCAAACGAACAGTGAAACTGTGAAAAAACAGGAAAAGAAGGAATCCAGTGGGAATGGTCAATGATGTTATTTTACCAATAAAACAGGTCCATAAGTAACACATTAAAAACAAAGTAACAGCCCTATTAAATGTTTTCTTTGAGTGTGTGTCTGTCCAACCTGTGTGTCAGTACTTGGGTTCCAGTCTGGGTCGTAGATGATGACTCTGTTGGCTCCAGTCAGATTGACTCCCAGACCTCCAACTTTAGTAGTCAACAAGAATATAAATATAGATGCGTCCTGGAGGAGGTGAAGGCAGAAAAAAAAAGCAAAGGAAAGAATTGTCACAATGTGCAGTTTCATAATTATTCTGATAATCAGGTTAATCATATTAATAAAATATACTGGTCAATTTGTATTTTAAAGTTTAATGCAATCTCAAATAAAGAAATCCATTTCCTGCCTTCCAACTTTCAACCAATTTCAAGACAATCGAACATGTAGCTAAATCTTAACTTGGCCAATGGCTCCTTGAGTCTCCCTAAGGAGTATAAAGGTATTTCAAACAAGCAACGTATGTAACAGCACACATACAGGCCCGGGGCTGACTCCAGCCTTTTCATAAATAACACAACTTTTATTTATTTTTTTCATCCTTACTTAAGTATTATTTATGAATCAAAACACTGCGAGCTGAGCTTATTCACTTGTTTTACTTTGTTTCTACACCAGAGGGGGCAAATCAACTGGAGCTGACATAATTTAGCACAGCACGCGCGGTCTCTTCCTTTTGACGCGGAGTCTGGAACAGTGTTTGAAAACACGGGTCTTGCAAAGGTTTCGAAATGTTCCGAACAGTGTTTCAAGTTTGCCGTCACTAATTTGCAGCGCCTACTAATAGTTTTGTTAGCTCCACCCACATGCTTTTTCCATTCTTTAATTCTGGGTTTACTTTCTTATTCTGTTGTATAATTTTTTTTCCCGTATTTGCCCATGCAGCGAGCATCATGTTTCTCACTGTGGTTGCTAGCTTTACTTGTTAGTTGACGCTCTCGTGAAGGTGGACGCCGCACGGATGGGCACATAACTTGTCCACGACTTGCTGAACAAAGTACATCCTAGTACCTCAGCTGTTTGCTAATTTTCCATAATCCGTTTAGCAACAAATTTGTTTTATTCATGTAGTATCCCATAGAGGTGTCTGCCACCTCTATGGGATACTACATGAATAAAACAAATTTGTTTTTTCGATTGATTTAATGCATTAAAGTTAACAACCATCTAATGATTTCAACCTCATTATCTGCTCTTTTAATTTGGTGAGCCAAAAGATGATAGCACTTATTGTTTTTGAGTTCTTGCTCATACACAGCTGGGATGAACTAACCTACCCACAAACTCACTCGTCTATATTTTTGCTGTCCAAGCCTTATGCCTTTACCACTGCAGTAGTAGGAGAGCTACGACCCCCCACTCTGTGCACCCACCCCGAACTAAACAAAACCAACTCTTTACGTTCCTTTAATGACGCCAAAACACAATCAAAGTGTTCCCAAAAATAAAGACTGGCATCAAGCCAGATATTCAAGATGGCGTCCTAAATAGCCATCAAAATATAATGTTATGTTATTAATTCTATTGTTTATTGCATTTTAGGAGTATTTTTATATTTGAATAAAATGGTCATTTGACTGCCATTTTGGAAGCCATTTGAATTTAAAACTCATGAAGGAAATTATTTAGGCACAAATGTATTTGTGACATAAAATTTTCTTGTCATGGAATATTTCTGAAAATTAAGTCCTTTATGTCGTTTTAATGAAAAAAAAGAGAAAAACTATCTTGGTGGTCACTCCTGTTGCCATCTTGAATATGTAGCTTGAGGCCAGTTTTTGTTTTTGGGAACATCCTGATTGTGTTTTGGGGTCATCTGAGTAACCTAAAAAATCTTGGTTTGATTTAGTTCTTTGGCGGGTGGGTGCTAGTGCAAAGGGGGTGGTTCTAGGTCCCCTATTACAGGGAATAGATATGATAAAATGTTGTTTTCCCTCCCACAGACTTTGCATTATATTAAAACACAATGAACAAATAAAAGATCAGATTGCAGTTTGAGTTATAACTCTAGATAGCATAGTCTCATCGTTACTTCATATCTAGAAGATATACAGTGATGATATTGTGTTCTAATGCTTAGTAATATTTCCTCACATCTACATTTCAATATAGACAAAATGGTAGATCTGGTGTGAGCAGCAGATTGTTATCAATTAGTGTTTTCACCTCAGGGTGAGCAGGGTTCCACTGAAGCATTTGGTCCCTCAGGAGGGGATTTTCATGGGAAACACTTAGAGCCATTAGGGATGACTAATCCTTACCTCGTTGTAGCGAGCAATGAGGGGCTGTCGAGAAGCTATGGCTGTAGTGCCGTCCATTTTTACATATGTGTAGTTATTCTCCCTTACAAATACCTCAAAGATGTCCAACATCTGGAGATTGGAAATGGTAGAGGGGAGGGGGAAAAAAGAGGAAAAACAGAAAGCACAAAAAGAGGGTCTGAGGTTGTGGATTATCTCTAAAAGGATTATAGTAGATTAATATTACATGGACAGAGATACCGACATGGAGGGTCTCAGGTTCCCCTTGAGGTATAATCTCATTGGTATTGACTGCAACAGCTGGGGCCTCTCACACATACACTCATGCTCTCACACATACTTTTTTCTTAAAAACACAGGCGCCTGGTTGTAGGTAGACAACACAAATACACAGACGACATTTGGAAGTGATTGTTACAATTTAGAAGGTTAAAGAAGAGAAGAAATGGCAGAAAGGTCCATTTTCTTCAAAAACATCTGAGTATATTAATATCAATAGTTGTAAAAAATAAAAAAAGAGTATAACTACAGTATAAAATAGGGGTGAGCAAGCCCCTGTGTAATATCACTTAAATATCAAACAATTATTAAAAATTCTATCAACTCCCAATAATTGAATTACATCTAAATTGACAGGTCGAGTGTTTCCTCTTATAAACAATCAAAAACAAATACTTTTAGAAAGATGATATTGAAAACGCAGGCCCCAAAATATAAAGTCAATGCAATACAAATCAGTACAAGTATGCATATCTTTAGTATAAATCATCACTTTTACAGCCAGTATTTTTTTTAAAGACAAATCAGGGGATGGATATCAGAACAAAGAGTCCTCCTTTCTGCCACTCTACCCATGAAGCTGTAGCTGGTGAATCTCACCTATGTCAGTTTCACCAACTGTGTTCACAGAAGCTTACAACTCCTTCAGAGTTGTCATTGGGCGGTTGGAAGCTCCCCTCACTCGCTTGCTTCATTTATTATCACTCTGCTTTTGAAGGGAGCCTGGTATAAACAAACTTACCAAACAATAACATATTGTTTCTATTTATTACGGTTTGATTTCAATAAACTCCAAGAGATATTCAGTGACTCGGAAATGTTCTTCTTCACAGTAAATTTTGCAGAGAAAAATTGACTCTGCTGGGACTACAGTCGGTCCCACTCCAAACAGAGTTAAATAAACTATCACAGTGTTAAATCAAGTTGGTCAACTCTAATAAGAGTCATTTATAGTATGATGTAGTTGATTTTACACAATAATAGTTTATTTAACACTCTCTGAAATGAGACCCAACATAGTCGGGCAGAGGCTATTTTATTCTGCAAAATTTACTGTGATCATCCTGATTTGTCTCAAATAACGTGGCCTTGATGATTAAGATGTGTTATGTTAAAGGGTATGCAGAGTTTTTCTGACTTTTGTTGTGTTGACTTTCTACTTGGAGCCTTTATTTTCAATATCATCTTTCTACTAGACATAATGCTACAATACAACTCTGAATAATTTGATATTTATGTGGTATTGCACAGGGGCATACCCACTTCTGCTGTGTGTATATATATATATGAACTACAGCTGCAACAATGAATTGATTATTAATCGATTATTATATTAATCGTCAACTATTTTGCTGATCAATTAATCATTTTGACTCTTTTTTTAAATGTCCAAATTCTCTTATGTCAGCTTCTTAAATGTGAATATTTTCTGGTTTCTTTCTTCCTCTCTGACAGTAAACTGCGTATCTTTGGGTTGTGGACAAAACAAGACATTTGAGGACATAATGTTGGGCTTTGCAAAACACCGATTGATACGTTTCACCATTTTCTGACATTTTATGGACCAAACAACTAATGGATTAATCCAGAAAATAATCAACAGATTAATTGATAAAGAAAAGAATTGTTAGTTGCAGCCCGATGAAATATGTTAGGATTTTGTTTTCTGTCTTTTTGTGTCCCAGGAAGTGACAAATCTGTGTGCAAGATTTTCTTCCATATTTTTCCATAAATACCTTTTGAATTTTTGGCCCTTTAATATGTTGGGATTTTTAAAAAATTGTAAAATAAATACTTTTTTGAAAAAATATTTAAATGCATGGTTGAAAGTTATTGGTAGAATTTATGGTTATGATTTACTGGTAAATTAACCAAAGGATAATCGACTAATCAGAAAATAATCAGACTAATTCAAAAATGTTTGATTATTTGAAAAAATAATCTATAGATTAATCGCTATCAAAAATAATCGCTAGTTGCAGCCCAAATATTAACTAGTACTTTAGACGTTATCTATGTAAATGAGAAAAGCAGAGCGATGTTTTCCTAACCTGTTTAGACTGAGTGAAGAGCAGGACTCGCTGTCCCTGTTTGAACCAGAGACGCAGCAGTGACTCCACCACTATCAGCTTGCCTGAGCGTTTCCAGTAGCCGAAGTGTTCCTCCTCAGTTAGCTGATCTTCTGGGATCCCCCTTAGAATCCGGGGGCCACCAGAGAAAAGGTCCGGGTGGTTGCAGATTTTACGCAGCGCTATTAAACCTGAGAATACCTAAACAGCACAAAAAAAAAGACAAGCGAGCACAGACTCTAAAACAGGCGTCCACAAGCAGAAAACCGATGAACAAAGAGAAGAGTGAAGGCTGGCAGATTGGACAACATTTTACAATATTACACCTTTAAACAAATGAGCACATTTACTTTAGTCTACAAGAATGAGTTACATAATTTATTTACGTACAATAAAGCAGTGTTTGTTGATGAAAGCCCAATGGTTACTGCATTAGTAATGGTGGTTAATGGACTGACCGCTGAATGTGTGTGTGTCTGCATGCACTGTCTGCTCTGGTCACCCCCAGCTCTCCAACCATGTCCATTTGGGTCAGTGCTAATGAATGGCCAACTCTCTCTCTCTCTCTCTCTCTCTCCAGGGTTCAGCTAATGTGAGAAGACCAACGATACAACCTCCTTAAAGAATGCTACAGTCGAGCTATTAGGGGTGTAACAACATTTATCTGGCAAAAAAAATAAAAAGTCCACTGATGACACTTCAAGATGATGATCTCTGAGGTGTATGGGCGGGTATAGAGCATTAAAACAATGAACACCTGTGAGTGAGAGAGGTGAAGTGAAATTTATCAGTTAGTGAGTTAAATAATAGATAAGCCTTGTTCCTGGAAGTCTTTTCTTCAGCTGAGAGCGTTGCCCTCCCTGTCCTCGTTATGCAACATGGGTCAACTCAAATCGAATAAGCATAAATTGAATGTAGTGAACCCGCTAGAATTCTGAAAGCAAGGCTTACCTGCATGCCACCATTTAGTATTTGGTAGACCTCTTTGGAATCTAAGAAGCTTTGATACACCTGCCGCTGTTCTTCTGTTAATCTGCAAAACAAAACCTGCACAAACACACGGGGAAGTGTAAGAGCGCGTAATGAGCGGTAAACATCTCCTTTAAAGCCTCTTGATGAGAAATACAAGAGACGCCATGTGTTTTTGGAGCCAACTGCGTCCTAAGGGAGTGACTTAATGAGCTGAAGTAAACTGGGGAGTCTAGCAGCATCAGCCACGAGGACAGACCAGAGACCGGCCACCTTAATGAATACCTGCTCCTTTTACTTTACTGGGACTTTATTAGCTGGCTTCACCTGACAAGAGCCATGCACATTCATCAAACACTCCTTAGACGTGGCACATCCAATCAGATAAACACTCCCCCAGTTAAGAGATCTGGGTAAGAAGGCGGTTCAATACTTAGACAGAACTTGGTCAAATGTCTGATTGTATCGTGAGTACCTGTTCATTTTTGTCAGGTAAGGAGAGATTAGCTTTGACATCTGCCTTCATTCTTCGGAGCAAGTAAGGATTGATCGTGTCTCTCAGCACACACGCACACTTGTACGCCGTCTGGACCTGAAAATTAATAATAATAATTATATTTTAAAAAATTGTTGACCCCTTTCTTATGACAGTCAAAAACACACACTTTAAAAGAAAAGCAACATTCGAGTTCTGCGTACCAAACAGCTGCAACTAATGATCATTTTGAAATAGATAAATCTGTCAATTATTTTCTTGACTAATCTAACGATTAGATTTTTTTCATTAGTCTACTGATTATTTTTGGTTTAGTCGATTATCCTTTCGTTAATTAACCAATAATCATAACCATAAAGTCTCCCAATATATTTTACCCTTGCAGTCAAATATTTTGTGATAAAAAGTATTTTACAAATTTAAAAAAAAAATCCCAACATAAAGGATATAAAGTGCCAAAAATGTACCCTTGCAATACTAAACACAGTACTTCAAATTAAAGTTATCTAATGGGTATAAATGCCAATTTTGTGATCAAAAATATCATTACCCAGAAAAGCCCTGGGGTCAAAGTGCTCTCCAAGCATAAAAGAGGTGCTCCTCTAATATAGAATAGATCCAAATTCATGGGCTTTTGGGTTGCTTATGTCCAAACAGGATACATGGAAAAAAATTTGGGACACGTGTGTCCCGTTTCAACTGAAAGGGTTAAAAAAGCATTCATGGAAAAAAATATAGAAGAAAATATTGCACACAGCTTTGCTTCTTTCTGAGACACAAAAAGACAGAAAATAAAATCCTAACATATTTCATCGGGCTGCAACTAACAATTATTTTCATTATCAATTAATCTGTTAATTATTTTCTGGATTAATTCATTAGCTGTTTGGTCCACAAAATATCAGAAAATGGTGAAAATATCAATCAGTGTTTCTCAAAGCCCACGATAACGTCCTCAAATGTTTTGCTTTCTCCACAACCCAACAATATTCAGTTTACTGTCCAAGAGGAGGAAAGAAACCAGAAAATATTCACATTTAAGAAGCTGAAATCAGAGAATTCGGACATTTAAAAAACAAAAAAGAAGACTCAAAACCATTAATCGATTAGCAAAATAGTTGCCGATTAATTGAATAATCAATTAATCGTGGCAGCTCCAGGACCAAACGCTCACATCCACACTGACACATGTCAGTGTGGATGCTTCCTGAGGCATGACTGTCATTCAGCCTCTCTCATCACCTGCATGGTGTAGCTGTCCCTCTCAGCAGTGTGAGCCATTAAGCATTGATCAGAGTGCTGATGGTCTCGAGGGAAGGAATCCTCCCCTTTCATCAGCACTGCTGGCCTGCACCATTTGGAACAGAGGGGGAGCTGGAGAATCACTTGCGCCCTCCCCACAACAGGGGATAAACTGTAAATAGTCTTTTTCACCGTTCCCCGGGTTAGTGCTAAAGGCCTGTTAGTCTTTTAAACATTAACTCACCGGGGGTCCACGGAGGGATCAAAGAAACTGTTGGTAAAGCTGGAGGGGACAATACCACGGTGAGGTTTAGACCTCAATGAGCACAGGAAGCAGATCTCTGCTCAGTCCGCTATGCGGGTTCACATGAGGGTATAAATGCACGTTTCTATAATGGACCTCACATCGGCGGGCCTGTCCAGCCACACCTCAGCCCACCAGAAATACATCTAATCGTAGATACACGTGAATCAACTAAGGGCCTGCTTTGCCGCTGTGAGAATTTCGAGAAGAGGATAAGGCAGCAGGGCTTAGCCTTCTCTGACCATTTAATAACATTAATAATTAGTAAAGGTTTTTATTATCGACAGCGGAAGAAGCATCAATAGCAATCTTAAATAATTAAATCCATGCAGTCAGTGGGTTATTAACGATTAGACGCTAATGACAAAGAGCTACAATTTAGCTCACTGGCTCTCCACTTTAGCCTCTGCCTTCTCTCACACACACTAGGGATGGACTGAAGTTCCTTCGCATGTACCTACATTATCGTGAGCTGTGCTTAATTGCTTTGTTGCCGCACTACTTTTGCTTACAATCACGCCTCAAAAATTGTGCAGTGATGCACACGTGACTGCTCGCTTTTGCTCAAGTTGCAAATCTCATCTGTACCTTTTGCCCTCACCTCTTCTTCTGTGGTCACAAGCACCCAAATGCAAAACTTTGGTCTATGAAGTAACAGCTGAATCCTTTCCCTCTAAATGGAGAGTAACACTCTCCATTTGGAGTGCTGCACTCCACATCAATGCTTCCGGTCATAATGTGCAAAATCCTTAAAAAAGATGACGAGAAGGCTGGGCCAGTGTGTATCAAATACATTAAGGTCAAGGCATTCCTACATATGTGATAGTATATCAACTATAATATTGTATTTGACATACTGTAATGACGATCAATTGTAGGATTTCTTGCTGCAAATTATGCAGCTGCATGATACTGTTTGTTGTTCGATGCATGCAGATCATCTTGTCCTTGCCTTAGTGCAATGTCTGCCATGTAACTGGCTGGTTAGTTATTTGTTTTAATAACCAGTTGAACAACCAAACGTACTAAAGTGTCTAGTGAGTGTGTGTAAGTACGAAGGAAAGCCTCATAATTTTATAGCCTTACTTTATAAAGTGAACGCTTTAATAGCAGAGTTGAAGCAATCTTTTGGTAAAGAAAAAAACTACAACCCTCCACACTTTTATCTTCAGTCTTTACGTTACTTTTACGTTACTCTTTGCTTTTTAAAATATGTCTTGAGTGCCATGTGCGTTGCGTGTTACAGTACCTGTACAGGTGAGGCGTTGCTGTAGCCACCCATGGTAATTGGTACAGAAAACTGCTCCATGAAGACGGGCAACGTCCCCAATTTGCCAGGGAAGACAAAATCAAAAAGAGACCACAGCTCCTTCAAATTGTTTTGCATGGGAGAACCTGAGAGGATGAACCTGTGAGGAGTGCGGAACTAGAGAGAAGGAAGAAGAAGAATGTTACAGCTTCTTGAAGTATGATGTGACATTCCAGTCATTTAAGGTTGCTCTATAGAACAATAATTCGGTAAAAACTAGTGATAATCCTAATCCTCAGGGACCACTGACCTGCACATTTTACAATCCCTCCCTGCTCTACTGGTGACTACTGCCTCTTGATTGTCTGAACACACCTGACTGAGTTAATGAGCTGTGAGTAGAATATGGAGAGAAGGAAAGTGTGCTGATCAGTGGATCCCGAGGACTAGGATTAAGAACTGCTGCTATCAAGAGCTTCTTTTGACATCAAGAAAATTTCGATTAGCATGTCTATGTGCAGGCACCACCAAGCATGTAAAACAGCAGAGAAAGTAGATTAAATCATAATAAAACTAACAGATTACTCTTTAAATTCATAAGCAAAAATCATTAATATTAACTGAAGCTTTTAAGTGTTGTGGTGAAACAATACCTGTTTACAGGCTGTTGTAACTCCGGCATTAGGATTTCTAATCTTGTGGCCTTCATCCAGTATTATGTAGTGCCAATCATAACGCTGCAGGGCGTCCTGTAGGCTCCTCACTGCAGAATATGAAGTTATAAGGATGCCATGGCATGATACAACCTCTGGAATCAGCTTTTCCTTTAAGATGGCAAGAACAAAAAAACACAAGTAAACAAAAGGCATTAGGAGCACAGTTCTTTGTTTGTACATTCCAATCCATCAAATCACCTCAACTTAATCTGACACCTTTCCCCCCCAAAATAAACAAATAAATTTTTTTTAAAAACTTGTTGATTACGTTGCCATTACAATCTGTTAGGAAAAAAGCTAAACAAAAACAAAAGAAATACTCAGGTATAAGCCATTGTTTTGCGTTTTCGACTTGTATTTAAGAGAAACAGCAGATTTAGTTTGTTTTGTCACCCAGCAAATTATTCAAACTATAAGGAATATCATCAAAATTCAAAAGTATCCATGCAGAGCGCTTCATATGTGGGCTGAGGAGTTGGGAGCAGGTTAACCAGTGCTGCATAAACAGAGATCTAGCACCCCCCAGAGGAAAAATACAGACTGTAGAAAATTCCTAACTCAAACACGAATGTGAAATCCAGCAAACAACTTTACCTTATTGCTGGTAAAGGAGCCAGTTTCATGTAGAACAGCCACTCTGAACGGAGGCCACCATTTGTGGAACTCCTTCACCCACTGGTGCATGACTGTAGCTGGGCACACGATGACTGTAGGACCCAGACCGGCATACCTGTAACGAAACAGCCCACTGTTTGATCCTAAAGCTGTGATTAAGATGTGTAACGGAGGAAAGGCAGGGTCATAATTCTGCAAAACCTCCATCTAGCTACACTCATTTATATGTCAAATTACAGACAAAAACAGCATTTTAAAATAAGCAAAATAATGAAAATATACTCCACGTGCATAAAGTGGTGCCTTCACAAAAAAACTGAATGTACCTCCACTAAACCCTTCCTTTGCATTCCATGAGAAACACACGCTTCTGCTTCACTTTACAAGAGCTTTCTTCAACACACAAAAATACACTAATGGGCTGGCACAGAGCTCTGCTTGGTGGAAGCTATTGATACGGAGCCATAATTGAGTTTGCAAACAATCAATTTGTGGGCGTCTACAGCAGACAGAGTATTGACCATCAGGGAAGCTCCACCTATTAAATGCAGTGTTGTTTGTGCAGTAAACTCTGATTATTACCACCACTGCCTCATGTTTTCCATATCTGATTAGTTCCACCCCTATTTCGAGAGTCCAAAATTCAATTTAAGTGTCCACAATGATGGACTCACATTAACACGTGCACTTTCTAAACACATTCGCACGCTGACACACACACGCGCAGTGTCAGTGTTTTCTCTCAAGTCCGCAGTAAGAAAGTAAAGAGTCGGATAATTGAAACATGTTTAATAATTCAGATGAACACTCTCAAGCAAAAATCCCTCTAATCAAATATTCATACCATACAGACACACAGTCTCTGTCCACAGTATGTCTGTGTGTGTGTGTGTGTGTGTGTGTGTGTGCGCGCGCACCTGTAGTTCGATCCCCTGGTCCTCAGTTTGCTGTAGCTCAGTCCAGCCAGAAAGCTGATGAGCTGGATGGTTTTACCCAATCCCATCTCATCTCCCAGGATGCCGCCGGCCTGCTGACAGTGGAGCTCCCACATCCACCGTACACCTGTCTGCTGGTACCTGCACACATAATACACACGTACATCAAAAATTAAAAACAACCGAGCCCAGGAGCAATACTTCTGGACATCAAAATGCACAGCAGTGGCAGTGACCCAATAATTGGGAAGCCCGTATTTCAAGTGTACTCTTATTATTCTTGATCAATTTTTAGACTGTGGGAGTTCTGTCTTGACAAAAATAAAATAAAGAAAGAAAAATGATGGTAACTGAATGCCATTATGCGTAAAACATTTTAAATGAATAGATTACATTAGCATGTCAACGAAGATCCTCAGTTTTCAAGGTGACGATACTGAGATGTTGAGTCAAAACTAACTGAGTTTATGTTTTGGGCTTCACGACATTTATTTCTACCCATCCGTGTCCTTGGACAAGACAAGTCAACTGCATTGTCCCAGTCCACCCAGCTGTAAATGGGCACCGGTCTGGGCTGGGAAAGTAACCTGCGATGGGCTGCCGTCGTAGACTTTCATCCACTTCGCACTAAGGGAATCATAGTAAAAAGTGACTAGATACTTTTATTTGACCCAATACTTATATGAATGTCTTGGTGTGATTATAACACAGTCTGTTGAGTAGATTGACGACAAACGGAAGGGTGAGTCTGTTTCATCTCCAAGTATAAAGAGTGTTGAAGGGTCCTTTAGCAACACACGAACCCAAAACTTTTCTATCACACATTTGACTCACTTGTAAAGTTTTTTCCAAAGGAATCCAGGAACTTTGAATCCTTCATCAAATTCTGCATCACTGTCATCTGTAACCTCCTCATTCCTTTCCCTCTTCTCCTCTCTTTCTCGAAGACGCTGTCTCTTCCATCTCCTAGAATGAAAATGTGTATGATGGTCAGTCTACACATTAGGACAAGTATAATTTTGATGATATGAAGATTTTTGCCCAAGCAAACATAGGAAACTCTCTGAGCCAGAACTCAAGATTCAAGTCAAGGACAAGATTCATCTCTAGATAGGGGAAGAGCTACCCTCATGTTGTTAGTCGATCCTGAAAAATCACTAAATGACATACTGTAGGATAAACTGTGTGCAATATAGTGGATATCTAACCGGTAACAGTGGCCTTAGTGGTCGCCAAGACCCTGCGATTAGCAACAAGGCTTCATAATTCACATGCCAACAAAAGGCCTATTTTACATGTGCCTGCCTGAACAGCCCAGATATGCCCCACTGTGTCAACATTCCTGCGTAATCTAATATTTAAAAACAATAACTGCAAATTATTCTATTAAAAGATGCCAACGTGGCCCAAAATAGGAGGTTTGCTGGTCCTCACCTCTATCTATCAGAATACAAGATTTCAAAGCTGAATATGGAGTAGTTTTCATGGAGTTACTGATGGAAAGTTTACAGACCCACTCACTCATTAACTCATTGACTCCATTGTGCCTATGCTTGCCCTGCTAATCACACGGAAAAACAGTCTTTAGGGGTCTTATGTCTGTTATCCAAGACCAAAAAGAGTGGCATATTTCACTGAATTCTGTTTATCTTTGACTGGATGTTTCAATATCACTCTTTAGGTTTGCCCTCTTTAAGGCTTGTCCCACTGCATGCTGGGACAGACTCCAGCACCGTGGAATCCCAAACAGGTATAGGAAAAGGATGGAAGCAAGTACTTTATTTTAAGACCTGCCTACACAGGTGTATGAAAGGCAAATGTTTGTTTTTTTTCTTTTGAGTTGGGGGTATTTCCCTTGAGTGGTACAACATCTACACCAAAAGGGGAAATGTAAAGGAGAACGGCTGCAATAGTGGAGAAGAGAGGGCAGTTAGAGGCACAGTCGTCACGCAGCAAATGAAGATTGATACAGACAATTAGCAGCGCGAGTTCCCCAGAAAGGTGTGAGGTGGAGAGAATAAGAATCCATCTTCATTTGGGCCTGGTCCTGTCACCCTTCTACAAAACTGGTCCTTTAGCTGGGCCTGAGAGACCACACTCTCTAATTAAGTCAAGACTAAGCATTGGTTCAGTTAATTACACTTCTCTGCCCCCACTCCAACCTACTACCCAACTACAAATACTGCCCATTCTAATAATATCATTCCACATATAAGCTAGCCTCGCTACCGATGCCATGCCTGTGCTGGTGAGCTGACATTTAATGTGTGTTGTGCAGAAAAAAAGGACACATGCCAACACAATTTATTTGGCAGCTATAAATATGAAATCTCATTAGAGCTGCTCTTCCATTAATTTGAGCA
This sequence comes from Chatrabus melanurus, assembly GCA_900302635.1. Taxonomy (NCBI): domain Eukaryota; kingdom Metazoa; phylum Chordata; class Actinopteri; order Batrachoidiformes; family Batrachoididae; genus Chatrabus; species Chatrabus melanurus. The sequence continues at coordinate 27,319 of OMMV01010317.1, forward strand.
TTACAGAGAGTGAGTGTAGCAAAACCATGTGCAGGAGGATAATTAGGCCAGTGTGAGAGTAGAGAGGCAAGAGGAGCGGGGAGTGAATTTGCTTAGTCAAGAAACAGCTGCCAATCTCATCTGGGATTAACTCTCCTTCTGCACTATGGAGCCAGCAGAAACCAACTGCCTTTCTCCTTAGCTAAAGGGAATAACAATAGTACATTTGTACCAATGCCATTACAATCGTTGTGCAAAGTTAAAGGCTCAATCTGGTGTTGGCTGAGCATGTCATTTATGTGCATGATGTCAGCATTCTTTTATAGCCTGCTGATGAAAACCATTTTGCACCTTTGCTCCAAGAATAACTTAAACCACACGATCCTCTGCTTGCAAATAAAGCAATGCAGGCGAACTTGTTGGTCTATAAAATGTTGTTACCTTATTTATGTTTAACTGTGCAAACTGACACAATCACGTTTATGTCAGTGAGTAAAAGTGTCGCACCTTATTCTCTGTTTGTAGAACTCCACATCGCCGTCATCTTTGCATTTTTTCTCTTTCCTATGTTTGTGTTCTTCTTCTTCTTCTGAACTGGCTGGGCAGTATTCTTCCTCACTCTCTTCCCTTTTCGTCACGGTCTTCCTCCTTTTACCTTCATCCTTTCTTATGTATTGTTTCAACTCGTACTCTTCATCCTCCTCTTCTCCAAAGCCCTCCTCCACAGCGTCCCTTTCATCTTGGTCAGGATCCATGACTTCATCACTGGGCAGGTACTCTGACCCCTCGCTGTCGGTCTCCTCTTCATCAGTGTGATGCTTTCTCCTTCGCTTTACGCGTTGAGGCTCAGCCTTGGACCGGATCTTAGGCTGAGTCTTCAGCGCAGTTATTTGGAGCTTTCTCATGCGCTTCTGCAGCTTCTTGTCCTTGGAAAAGGCCACAGTTTTCTTGTTTTTCCTCTTTGTGTCCACATCAGGGCTGTGTCCAGAGCTCCTTTTCCTCTTTAGAGGGACGGGTCGCCTCCTTTCAGTGGCCAGCTTGGCCTGGTCGGCCAAGTACTGATCAAAGGCAGAGTTCTCTGCAAGCATCACTTTTCGAGGCTTCTTTTTTTCCTCCTCCTGGGGGATCCGTGTCCCAAAAGGAGTCATGTGACCTTTCCGGATAAGCTCCTCCCATTCTGTCTCCTGAGCCGGCATGAGCATGCTTCCCAGGGCGGATGGTCCAGCTTCTGGATGAGCACATAAACAGGCAATGGCAAGATACATGACTATCAAATACCATTGCATTCAATACACAGCACAGTGCATGTTTAAAAAGAACATTAACACACTGCTTCGCATTAAATACCCAACAAGTTTATTTATTAACGCCGAACATCAACAGTCCATTCCAATCTCGCTGTTTCGGTGCCGACGCGCACCTGCGGTCAAAGTAAAAAAATAAAAATAAATCACTTTCCTTTCCTTCAAATATACATCAGGTGTGTTTCTAATATATGGCATATGTGATGTAAACTTCTTACCACAGCACTTTCCACACAAATAAACAAAGTCAAAGGCAGATGTGAGGTCGATTTTATTTCCAAAAAAAGTATGGAGGCCGAAATGTTTTTTTTACACTATGGTCCTAGAATCGTTCCACAGAAGTCACAAGCCCACTTGTCATATGTTTAGCTTTAGTGATCACTGACAGGTTTTGCACAGCACTGAACATGACTGTCGGTGGGCCACAAAAGCAAATTGTGATCGAGTATTTACCATCAATAATCAGTCTATGGAACAGTATTATGTTATCACTTTCATTTCCTGTCACTATCTACAGAGAAATGAAGACGGCTCCAAGAACAAACTCAACTTCACTCTCACCTTCTTCCCCATCGTCTTCTTCCAAAAGCTCAGCCTCAACCCTCAGGATATCCTCTCCTCCTAGAATGGCCTGTAGTCTCTTCTGTTTGGCTCTGACTTTCTTCAGCTGTTTCTCCTGAGATTGCAGGAGTTTTTGTCATCAACAGTCACTCTGTGTAATTTTGCCATGTAACCTTATTGTGTAAACTACATCATTTCAATGTTACGATGCATCACACACTGTGCATTACCTTATTTTCTTTCTGTCGTTTGACAGATTCTATCTTCCTACTGACGTCTTTGCTGGAGGCGGCATAGGGGGACAGCTGCTCAATAATCTTGTTGATGTGTTTCAGAGCTGCTGTCACAGACCTGAAATGCATAACAGAAGATTCATCAGAGCCCTATGGTTTGGCATTTTTTTCTTAAGCAAAAACTAGCTTCTTATAAGGAAATTGTAGAAATGTAGCTTATTTGCTGTTACTACAGGGATTTGAGTCCCAATTTATTTGACCTGCGCAAACCAGAAGAAGTGTGACATTAACTGGACATCAGCTCTTAATCGGATTTCAACGTGGACACTGGAGACGCCTATTAATGGCAGGTGTAAATGTAATCCGGTTAAAATCACATCTGGATACAATCTGGATATGAGACATTTTAATGCCAGGTGTAAAAAGGGCCCATCTCAGGTAAGGAACTCTGATTTTTAAACCATGAAGACATTCGTCTGTTGTGATCAATTTATTTGAAATAAAATATTCCAAAACTGAAATCTCCTGCTTGCTCTGAAAATGCACAAACAAACAGTGGTGTTGATCAAGATGGAAACTAGTGAGTTTTGAGTTGAAGCTACATCATGTTGCTTTTCTACCTACACCACAGGTTAAACAAGAGTTCTCACTCATTCTTGAAAAGCTCCTTTTTAGTCAATTTATTTTCTACTTAACGGCATTAAAATTCAAGCCAACAAAACACAAATATTGCTTCAATTAGGGCAGATTACAGGTTTCAAAGTATACTGTGGTTTGAAAATAGCACAATTCCAAAACCTTGAGAATTTCCTATTTGCTGCTATAACCTCGATAAACAAACCTGATGCCATCCAAGGTTGATTAGTAAGTGAGCTTTGTGTAGCTAAAACTAGTGCATCATAGCCAAAGGAGTGCAGGAATATTTCAGTTATTAAAAAAACAAAAACATACAAACAAACAAAAAAAAAAAAACACAGCTTAGAGGAGGAAAAGCCATCTAAAGTGTTTTTGAAGAGTTACTGAAAGAGGAGGAAAAAATAACACCACCCACAGCTCTTTGCTGAATTTAATGTAACATTATTTTGAAGTTCAAGTCATCAAAATCTTGCTATGGAGCTCCTATATTAGTGAAATCTACATTATAGCCTCGCTAACGAGGCAGATAACACAGCAAATTAACAAGCTAACATCATTGCATTTGTTTTCTCCATTGGGGATTCAAAGGCAACATGCCACAGAGTCCGTAAGCTTTCTACGCTTTAAATCACGACAGACTCCTCTACCAAAGACATCCAGTTGTCGCCTTAGGACACTGGTTAGCGTCCAAGTCTCACAACCATATAGTAAGTCAGGAAGCACCAGGACCCTAAAGACTTGGTTCTTCGTTCCCCTGCAAAGATATCGGCATCGCCAAAGACCTCTGTCCAGCGACCTCATGACTCCACAAGCTCTTCCCAGGCGTCTCTCGATCTCAGGCCGACGACCCAGAGACATGAATGTCACTGCCGAGATAAGTGAATCTCTCTGAGTTTGACACTTTCACCGCATACAGATACACTGCTGATGGCGGAGTCCAGGAAGTTTGAAAGCCTGGATCTTAAGTCTTAATCCAGGACAATCGCAAACCCGGACACTCAGCTTGCTCACGCAGCTTCTCAAGCGCTGCAATCACGGTATCAACTGATTCCGCAAAGATCACAGCATCGTCTGTGAAGTCAAGATAGTAAACCTTTCCTTGCCTAAGGTCACCACATAATCAAAATCTTATACTGGCCCGTGAAGTCAAAGTTTCAGTGAAATTTACTGTAAAAATCCTGATGAGAAAACAATGCTAGTGCCGAACACACACAGCTGACTGATAGAGGAACAAATAATCATATTTGCAACTGCCATTACAGTGGTCATTTAAAGTTCACGGAAAATAATCAATCCATCCACACATATTTAACCTGGATAGGAATCATTTAATCCCTGTTTTATTATTACACAATTTTACTTTTTATTTTATGGCTTCAATGACATCCACATGGACACTTTAGTAGATGGAAAGTTTTTTCCCAAAACTTACAATTTCTCACACAGTCTGATTATTTTCATATTCCCCAACTGCTGCAGGAGGTAGCTTTCTGGATCTCCATTACCTGACATCATCCAGCACAGACTGGTACTCCTTCTCTGCCTCAGCTTTAGCAGCGGCCTGGCTTGCCTCCTGGATTGCCTCATCCACTTGCTGCAGGACACCTTTCTCAAGGACATCCTGGTCATACACAGCCACACCAAGGCCTTGCAGTTCATCAGCTCCAGAACTGGCTGATGCTGCTTGGATTCGCTGTCTGTCAATCTGCAGCACACCTCCAGGTCTCTTACCACCTAAACACAGTGTAGATACAGATGTATTAAATGGTCTAATAACTAACAGTGAAAAGTATGCTTGAGAGACAACAGTTGTTTGGTCTTCCAGGTTCAAGTGCTCACCGCTGTTGCTCTCTCCTGGTCCAGTGTTGACAGGATAGGCTGCAGCAGCCTCAGAT
>OMMV01010488.1:1489-15230 GCA_900302635.1 Chatrabus melanurus
GGGGTTTTAAGGTTTTTTTTTTTTTTTTTTAGTTTTATCAGAGCCAGAAATTCCATCTTTTCGCTGACGCTATACCGTCACGGTTCCACTGGTAAATTACCTGGTGTTATTGGACAGCAGGAACCATCATTATCTCCTTATAGCAATCCATGATTTGTTGCAGTCAGACATTGTTATCTGGCTTATCTGGTGGCGTGTTTACAGGGTTTATGTGTCATCTCCTTAAAAAAAAAAACAATCTCGTCACAGTGTCTGTAATTCTTGTGAGTGGGTGTTCACGTTTTCCCTTTCATCGTCTCTACAGAACTTCTTTCAAATCATCAGCAATCTCTTGGAGGAGGAGAATAAGGAGAAATGGGAAGATGCACAAAAGGTGAGTGTGCTGCAAAGTGGTTGGTAAATAATTCAGGGTTGGACGCTGGGAACCTCTAAATGTGTGTTTATGCTTCTTTTTTTTTGTCTAAATGGCAGAGATGAAAAGCGTGGTTCGTGCTGTTACACTCGCACAATCACTGTCAGAGGTCACTGAGCAGGTGTGACGCCTGGCCTCATTTGGAGTGTTAGTTCTTCAGACCACCACTTGGGGGCAGCAGCACTGCCACAGAGGAGACTGTCCACCATGTAAAAACTGCAGGACTCATTCCTCATCATTGTTTCATAGATCATCTTCTTAAAGTGGAAAGATAGCTCATCATATGACTAAGCAGCAAGATAAGGAAAATGACTTTTATTTCAAACAAAAAATATGCAGGGACTACGTGTGTACTGCAAGTATATAGATCAAAATTCATATTAAAAACAGCATTTTTGGCCGCTCTGTTCATCTGTCTTATTCCAAACTGCCAGTGGCGGCGTCTGACAGAGACGCCATCTGTGACGACCGCAGAGGGCATCTGCTCTGTTGTCACCTCCGCTGGTAAATTGACTTAAATTAGGTATCACCTACACTGACACACGACTGAGAGGTTGCTTTAAAATCAGTTAGATCCCCCTCTTTGTCTCCATTTCTCCATGCCTATCTTAAACTAAGGCGGCGTGAAGTGCAGGCAGTTCAAACGGCTCCAGGCGCGTCAGTCCTGGCTGTCTCTCTGCAGGCAGTAATTAGGTGCTTACCCACTGCAGCTTGAGTTTGGCAGGTCCTAAAGGTAGGCTGTCGGCGTGAAGAGCTCAAGATGAGCAATGCCTTCAACGGGGATCCTTTCGAGTCAGGGAGGTAAACTTGCCGCGGCGATGGAGCGACAAGCGGCAAATCAGGGGTCGATTAGTTTGGGGTTCTTTGATAAGATGCTTGAGTTTCGGCGCGCGGTGAGCACAACATGCAGCATCAGTTCGCCTCAGCTGTTGCTGCTTTTCTGAGGGAGCTCGGTTTTCTAAGCACCCACACACCGGCGTGCCTGTGGACACTGAAAACGCTGGCATGAAACGCCTCACTGTATTCGCTGTGTTTCCACTGGCTGTGGAATTGGCTGCACGCACAGATCACTATATATTCACCTCCTGTCACTGTTACCATGGCGAGGAAAGGAAGAGCTCTATCTACACAAGCTCCACCGCAGCCATATCCCTGCACCGCTTTCACATCTCATGGTTGCCATGGAGACCAGAGGAACGAGCATGACTGCAATATGCGTCAGACGTGCCGGAAGGGGCGACATGATGAGCCCCCCCCCACCACCACCCACTATGGCTTTCACTCTGCTATGTCAGAACATCTGAACTTCAGCATCAGTGATTTGCTCGCCGTGCTCGGCGCAGACGCTTGTAGGAGCACATGTAAACACACAGAACATAAGGCGTTGGCGTCAGCAAGCAGAAAAAAATACCTGCCCTGGGTGCTGGTTGGAATTTCAACGCAGCAAGGTGTCGGCTGCTAAATGCGACTCAAAGGCTTCTCTAATTGCGTGACAGCATCGCTGCGTGCTGACACGTGCAGCAAAGTGGTGCAGTAACGTTTGCGTAACGTGACAAACACGCTCCAGTACATGTACAGTATGTAGCTTAGTCTGACTTTCAGTGACATGGCCGTCATCCAAGTCCAAGAACTAAACTGGTGGCCCCACATCAAAGCACTGTTATTAGATCGGACCCGTCACCAAGAGAATTGAAGCCAGGACACCAGTCCAATCTTTTGAAGGTCAATTGTTGGATTAGCATGCCTTTGATTTATTGACTTGGAGGAAAGCTCGGCTGACAGGATCCCGATGGGACCGGCTGTGGCATAGCGCTGTCCATGGGGCTAAATTCCTGCATTTGCTCGCTGGTGGCTGATCTCACATGAACCCGGGCAATCACCCTTGACTTGGCAGAGCGTGTCAGACGGGACGCCAACCAGCAACTGTGTGTGGAAAAACCCCATGGGTTATATCTATCACGTTGGACGCAAATATTGTATGCACAGTTTTTGTCACTCTTGGGAAAATTACGTACAACTTTTTTTTTTTTATGTCATCAAATACAAGTTAACACATTCAGGCTTCTGTATACAGTTTTTAAAAAAGTTTATTTAAAAATATATATAATGTTCACAAATCTCTACATCATTATTCTGTTTAAATAAAAATAGTGTTTATTTATTTATTTGTTTATTGATTTATTTATTCATTTAGCTGAACTCAAGTTACTCATATTCAGTAACTTGGAACTGATCTTGAAACCATCCTCTGATTTGTCTAATGCCATCCAGTTGTACAAGTGATGCCTTAGTTGTGTTATATTAAAGGGCAGGTGTGTACTTAAGAAATTAATTTTAGAAGTTTTATATTTTTACTTCAGTTATGTCATAGACATTTTTAGCTTTATATACAAAACTGTGCAAACATCTTATGCACCCTATTGCTTCTGCATATATGTGGGTTTTTTATATTTATTTATTGCTTCGTATACATTGTAAAAGACCAAATTTGAACTTTATAAATGTAAATTTCAAAAAAAGGCTTATGTTAAAAAAAAAAATCTTTGTTAATTTTGTTAATGATAGCAACAGTCCTTTTCAGATGACTAAAAACCTGGTTACTTTGTAGGTTCACAGTTGTTATTCCACGGGGGGGAACAGTACAATCTGGGACAGTCATGGGATACAGCTCCGAAATAATTCAGTTTTAAATCTAAAGGATATTCAAAGGAGATATGAAGTGTTTAGTCTTTAATACTTAGCAGTCTTTGGGCCCTATCTTTCACCATGCACAAAGTGGTGCACAGCACAATGCACGTGTTATTGCTGTTTTTTACCAGGCGCAGTTGCCATATTCATGCGCAGCGCCCACGCCCCAAATGGATTTGTGCCATGTATTTGAGACTGTGCACTATAGAACCTTAGGTTCTGGTAGGGCCCTCTGTCTGAAATTATTTGATATTTAGAATTTTTTTCTACATTTTTGCTGGATTTTTTTCTTTATGAGTGTTTTATCATACCAACGGTTTTTGCACATTACTCACACAAAGTTGGATTTTAGTTTTTCTATGTCATTAAGGCGCAGTCACACCTAGGTGTTTGGGCCAGCGTAGATGAACTTACTTGCATTCATTGGTGATCGCTAGCTTCTGGTAGACTCTGCTGGCCTTCGCCAGCCTTTTCAACATGTTGAAAATATTTTGCCGATTGCCGACATACCTGTGGCTTCATTGGAGACCGGTACAGAAAGTTAATCTCAGCTATGACCACGGTAGCCTTCGTTAGCTTTGTTAGCCTTCATTAGCATCCATTAGCCAAAGTTACTGGTGCGATCTTCTATGCTGGGTGCTGTGTCGCCCTCCCTGCTCAGAATCACTGGGCAGCAGTGTGTTGAACCCCTTTCCCGCACGTTGCCACGTTGGTAAAGGTCCTGCTTCTTCTAATGGAGCGCTGGCTAAGGCCAGCCTCAGCTGGACTCACGGTATGGAGTGCCGTGCAGCGTTTGAGGTTCACTACCAAACTCCGGGAATGTGATTTTCACCGATGTGTGGCCACTTTTCATTTTGCACATTACTCACACAAAGTTGGATTTTAGTTTTTGTTTGTCATTAAGGTGCAGTCATACTTAGGCGTTTGGGCCAATGTAGATGAACTTACTTGCATTTGTCGGTGATTGCTAGCCTCTGGTAGCCTGTGCTGACCTTCGCTGGCCTTTGCTGGTGTTCGCTGAGGAACGGCAACCGCATCCAAAATGTTCAATTTGAAAATATTTCACCGATTGCCGACGTACCTGTACCAGTCGCTGGGGTAGACGTCATAGTGTGACAGCGCCTTTAAAAATAACATTTTATTTGCTCATGAGCATGCAAATATTTATACAGCTGTGTGTATCTTGGGTCTTCTATTGTACCCGATGCTATAGGCCATAACCTTGATGTAAATACATGTAGTCAGCACTGTTTATTTATGACTTGCCTCGGTTGTTCGTTTCTTGATTGCATGATCTGCCTTTCAGCTTGTTTTCCTTATATTCATGGCAGAAGAGTACCTGTGACTCTGTCTTATTTATTGTCCAGATCTATCCTGGAGCAGTGGAGCTCATGCAGGTCATAGAGGAATTCATCCATATCGTTGGTTTGGGCATGAAGGATTTTCACAACGCCTATTTGATGACTGGAAACCTGGGTAAGAATAAACTGTTTCCTCCTCACCCACGACCATTGGGTTACTTCTACCATTTATTTCTGATTGACACAAACACATAATCCCCATGCCCTCCTGACTCCTTGTGTCAGTTTCCTCACCCTTGTTAATTTAGGATAAATGATGCACAGGGTGGGGGAGTAAAATTACTGCAAATCAATAATGTTAATTAAAAGTGAGCTTCTGGTCTTAATGTCCTAAGTTCCTATGAAAACACTTAACGGCAATCCAATATCAAGAGCATACTCAGTAGTAGTAACTCCCATAAACTGTTCTTTGGCTTGAATGAAGAGCATACGGTACAAAATCAAGTACAAAAATTATTCATATAATATAGTCACATTTTTGAGATCTAGTAGAAACCTGAAAAAATGATTTTAAAGCTCTTGTGCCATTTAATTCTTTACCATTTATGTTTAAAAAAAAAGATTTTCTTCAGCACCACTATAATCTTGTTCCTTAATATTTAAATAAAGGATTCACAAACTTATATCACCAAAATTATCAAAATTGGCCTTGTTTGCAAACAATTTAGAATTTTGACCCACATGGGTCAAAATACGGCAACAAGACTCCATGACACACTTTCTGTGGCGATATTACAGAGATGACACAGGGGGCATTTCTGGCCCTCAAATGGCAAGTGTAGTCAGTCAAAAATATATTGTTTGTTTATAGGAAAATCTGACAAGCAACTTTGATTTTTTTTTCTTACATGCATGATTGCTATTTTCCCCAGTGCACTGACTGTCAGTGTCTTCTGCAAGACCTGATGACGCAAATTAAAATACTAAACTAAAATAAGTACTTTACAGCAATAAAATTACCTGTAATTTTGTGACAGACCACAGAAATTAAGGTATTTTATAATAAGTAGTTTTGAACAACATGTCCATTTTTGTCAACTTAGTGGAAAACTAGAGCATAAGCCGTGTTAATGCACGGCCTCGTGACCAATTTTGATAGTTTGAGCTCACGTGATACATCCCTGGGATGGACAACATGTAGGCCTTTAAGATGATCAGCGAGTCCTGATGCAGAACTATGCCCCAGTAGGTAAACATCTGAAATCATGCCTTCCTCTGTGTGAAAGAACGCCATAAATACCTGTATAGTTGATGGTTGGAGTCTTTCAAAGCTGTCTGTTGACAAATTGAGCATGGATGGCCTGATTGTATGGTGGATATCGATGGATTTTGTACCAATCAATGCGGCGAGGTGAAGTATGTGTATGTGCCAATCGGCGGAAATGACGTTAGTCCAAGATGGCGGCGGCCACTTTTAGCATGGGAAAAAAGAAATATGTAATTAAGTAATTGGTGGGTTGTTAATCGCAGCTAAAAATGTCCTCTGACACATCACATGTATGTCAACTATTAGTCTGCACAATTATAAAACTGTAGGTATTCACATGGCGAAACATATAGCGGCAGAGAGAAACTTGGTTCCTTCCTTTAGTAGTATGGATTACAGGGGACTATATCTTTAAATTTTGGAGGCGAATATTTAATTAACAAATGCATTGTATCATTCACTACACTGATTGATAGATAGATAGATAGATAGATAGATAGAGCTCTAGCTATCAGTATTGTACACATTGGTGTATCAATCATTGATTAGGGATTTGTTTCAAAGTGAATTAATAAAGTGAATTAATTTAGTTTGGTTTTGCATTCTTTGCCGTCTTTTTAGAAACTTTCTAAAGCAGCAGCATGAAAGATTGTCAGTTTCTTGCAAGCACCCATGTGAAATGTGCTATATTTTTGACAATTTACAACTTGCTCTCTGCAGCTATAATGATGTTGCAAACTTTTTTTTTTGTTTGCCTGCACCACTGTAGTCCTCTTATAGCTCCTCTTAAAATAAAATAAAACAAAATACAATAAAGCCCCTCTGTATGAGCCTTGAGCAATATATTTCCCCTCTCATGTGTTCGTGGGTGCCTTTTCACTTCTGTGGTACAGTCTCTTGGACGATTCGTTGTCTCTGCGGCATTTATCTTGTTACTCCACCGTTAATGGTGTCTTACTGGAACAGAATAATAGATCTGAAGTGAATGTGAGCATGTACATGTGTGTCAAATGGCAATTTCTCTGGAGGAGTGGGCTTTCTTTTTTGTATTCCTTATAATAGCTGACATTTGACCCACTTAAAGCAAACACTCGTATGCAGTGGTTCTTTATGGTATGTGATTTTCAAATTGATGAATAGGCAGCTCTCAAGAACAGCATACAAAACACAGTACAATGAATGCACCCATCAAAATCCCATTATCAAACACTGTTAGAGGCAAGTTAAGTAGTGAAGATTTGGAAATATGGCTTGAATGCCTTTTTTAGTGCCAATCTTTAATGAGTCTTTCACAATATCTGTGCTCCAAGTTTGACTTAATGGTAACCGTCCAATCATGTTGCCGCTGAGTCATCTGTTGAAAAAGCATTAACGCATGAAGCTGGCTTTATATGTAATTTTCAATTCATTCTGTGAAAATGACTCTAAATTAACTGACAAGTTCTTTTTCCAAATTCAAACAACTTTCGAACACCTTAGTAGTGTGTATTGCAGAGCTGTACTTGTAGACAAGCTAGAATGCTACAGAGTTACGGTCAGAGTTTGTAAGTCTTTACTGTTTTTGTTTCTTTTTGTGTGTCACTCTTATTGAGGATGGTCCTGCTCCTCTCAGTTAAATTGACTTGCACAACTAAAATTATTGGACATATTATTGATCAGTTTTTTAAAATTGTCTTGGTTTGTTTAATATTAGTTTCCTTTTATGTTTAGCTGTTGGTAAAGTTGACCATCCATGGCTCACTTTACATCACCTGCACAACCGACACAACTAGACTGATTATTACACTCGGTGTTTGTTTATTAACAATAGTGTATTCATCATTTGCTTCTTTGCGTTCATTATTGGTGAAGATGCCCCTCCTTGGCTGACTTCACATGACATTCACAACTTAAATCATTGGCCTTATTATTACAGTTAATTTGTTTATTGGTCTTGGTTTGCTTGACTTACTGACTGGCATAAACAGGGAACATATGTTGATGATTTTGCCATCAGTGTTCAAAGCCCAGCCCAATCTCCTTGCATATCCAGAATAGCATCAGGAAGGACATCTGGTGTAAAACTTGTGCCAAATTAGCATGCTGATCCATACCGGATACACTATGGTGATGGTTAAAAATGGGAGTAGCAGGCAAAAGAATCGCACAAATACTTTTCTTTATTGTTAACTATCTACCACAGCATACCTAATTTGTCACATGTCTTTTTGTCCCCTGTCCAGGCAACCATTAGCTTCCATTTGATACATTTAGATTTGAAAATCCATTTACAGAGACTTCAAAGCTGTGAATAAATGAGCCATTACAGTGAATACGATGTATTTATGCTTATTTTGTGTGTTATTATATTGGTGTGTGGCACTGAATATGAAAGAGCAGATTGATAGGACAAGTAACCACTGTATTATCATACAACACGAAAGTAACTGACACAAACAAAGGCAGATATGATGCTCACTGTGATAGATTATTTGTAAGTTTCAATATGACTGTGAAAGGCAGGAATATATAGCATGAAAAATGAAGCTGTGACATAGTCAACTTTGAAATCACGTTATTATCACAAATTACTGTCATTGTCTTCAGGGTGTGACAAATTTTTTTAAATAATGATCCATGTGATGTTTTAATTTAAATACATGTGGCCTGGAGCTAGTTCTAGCTTGATAAACCTGAAAAAGTTCTAGTCTTGGATCTCCGTATGTATGGAATCCTGCAAACAAACAGCAGTGGCCTTAATGGCCACCAGGATCCTGCAATTAGCGACACGCCTTCATGAGTAACTTAATAGGCCTGCCTGTCTTTATTTTGTTATGGCCATTTGTCATGTTAAAAGGTGCGATCAGCCCCAAAATAGGAGGTTTACTGGTCCTCAGCTGTATCTGTAAAGGTTTCAGAGTTGAATATGCAGTAGTTTTCATGGAGTGACTTACATAAATAAATTTTGCAAACCCACTCACTAACTGACTACATAATCCTATGATATACAGTCACACAGTTTTCAAAAACTGAGCGACCATGCTGGAAGGAGACTAGTGAGGGAAGCCACCAAGACACCCAGACAACCCTGGAGGACTTATGGGCTTCTGTGGTTGTGGTTGCAGAAACTGTGCATAGTGCAACTTTTGTTTGTTGTATCACCAGTTATACAGCTTCATGAGGAAGTGGTATAGAGGAGGATTTTCTTTAAAAGAACATGCAAAATTTCAGCTGCAGTTTGCCAGAAGGCACATGGGAAAGCCGAGCCTAAATTTGATCTGTTTTCGTGTTTTACAATCCTTCTCTAATCCGCTCCAACATGAAGCTATGAATGGCGATGCAACAGGCAAATGTTGCACCATTCCCAGTTTCTCCACTCACATCCACAGAAGCCTTCTTTCAGGGTTGTCTGGGTGTCTTGGTGGCTTCCCTCACTAGTCTCCTTCCAGCATGGTCAATCAGTTTTTGAGAACTGTCTACTTGACACAGATTTCCCATACAGTACCATACTGATTGTATTTCTTAAAGATTGATGCAAATATATATATATAAATATACATAATTTTATTCTCTCCTGTATCTACGTATACAGGAGGGAATAAAAGGCAAGAAAGGTAAGATCCAGGCTTTCAATGACTTACCTGGACTTGGCAATCAGAAGTGTTTCTGTATGCGGTGAAAGTGTTGAACTTGTAGAGACGTTCATGTCGCTCGGTACTCAACCTTTGAGATCAAGAGATGCACAGGAAGGATGTATGGAGTCATGAGGTCAATGGACAGAGGTGTTTGGCGATGCCAATATCTTTAAAAGAGAATGAGTCTTTACCACAAGTCTTTAGGGTCCTGGTGCTTCCTGTCTTACTGTATGATTGTGAGACTTGGACACTAACTGGTGACCTGGGGCGACGACTGGATGTCTTTGGCACTAGGTTTCTTCGGAGGATCCTTGGGTACCTCTGGAATGGCTTTGTGTCAAATGAGCGGTTACTTAGGGAGACTCATATGTGGCGGAACACTTGCATTATGATGGAATGTCAGCTGCTACATTTTGGCCATGTGGCGTGTTTTCCTGGGCATGATCCAGCAAGCAGGTGCCTCAGTGTTGAGGACCCCAGTGGCTGGGGAGATACAACGTGATGCCCACGTTTCACCTGGCTGAAGCAGATAGACCGTTACTTTCAGGAGATGGGGATTAACCAGTTGTCTGCCTGGATGGTTGCCATCCAGGACCCAAGACAGTTCCGTCATGTTGTGGATGCAGCACACATGGCACCGGTGCATGCTCCCAGAAAAAATAAACTTGTACGTGCAATACTTTGTGTAAACTTTCAATTACGTTTGAATTAATCGGTACACATTAATTTTCATCTGCAAATCACCCTCTTAATTCTATTGTGTAAATCTCCTAGTAGGTGTGTGTAAATGCTGGAAAACAGATTACTGTGCAGTCAGACTGAAGCAGCACAGATTTTAGAAGCAGGTTTCTGAAAAAAAAAAAATGGTTGCACAAGGAATTGGGAGCCATGTGGCTGTTTAGCAATTATTTGAAGATGTGACTGTAATGAGCTGCCTCTGCAAGCATCATCCGCAATCTTATTAGCTCGGCAAGAACTATATTTTTTTAAAATGTCTTGGGGAGAGGAAATCTAAGTGGAGAAACTAACCAAGTGTTTTACCACTTTACTACCAGATTGCTATTCCTTAATTGCCATCTCTAACAATAACATTACTCATGTTACTGTGAAAAAAAATGTCCACATCTTCTGTTTGGATGGTTTAATAATGTTAAGCTGCCATGATTGACAATTTACAGGTTAATTATTTTATGCCTGCATACAGCTCAGGAATTGGTCGCCAGCCATACTGTAATTACAGCTCACACCCCGGAACCTCGATGGCCATGTGGGGCTTTTGATTAAGTGAATGGAAGGTTTTGTGGATACACTGGTGAAAGCCAAGTACAGAGCATCTGGCTGAGTAAGATATTGCAGCATCATTTTGTCAATAATTTATGGCACCCTCTTGACACTGAGATAAATACTTGCTGTCACAGTATCGTCCTCTGTCCTCCTACTTTTAGTCAAATAACCTTGATTGTGAAAGCTCGGCACTTCAGCAACTTATAATCTGTCCTTAAAAGCAAACACTCGGAGGACCAACGGAAGCTCAGGGCAACGAAATGGAAAACGCTGCACAATTATACACTTTCGACATTTTGAACTGTCTCTTTTTGAGACCCTCTGGACACTAACAGTGATCAATGGCAATTCCATTTACAGTACATGTGACGCTGCCGCAAATGATCATTGATTCATTTTTGTTCTTTGACTTGCACTATTTCCTTAATGCGGAATCTCCTATGAAGACTTAATGAGCAGTGCTATAATTTCCTATTATCAAAATGAGCCAAACAAAATACTCCCAGTGCACTGAATCGGTTCGCAGAGCATCACCAGCTTAAATGATCATTTTATTTGTGCTCGCCAGGCCCATCAGGCAAGTGCAAAGCCCCATTTACCTGCAGAATTGCCCAAAACTGTCTAAAAAGTCTTCCCAGCATCCTGTTGTGGTTCCCAGTGTGCCCCGTGACTAAAACCACCCACCTACAACTGATACTACCAACATCTGGTGCTGTGAATAAGACCTCTTTGCACACAGCTGTGATTCCATGTCTGCTTCTGGATCATCTCAAACACATAGACACACCTTCACTGTCAGACATTTCACTGGAACATGGAGTCTTGCCAGGATTCAAATTGTATTACTGGCAGAGCACAAGGAACAATGGTGCTTTTGCATCAGTGGAAGGATTAGCCTCAGATTCCCCTTGCTGAAGCACCGCCTGACTACGTGATACCTGGTAGAGAAGCGTGCCGATTTGCTCGTGCCTTGTAATGCTGAGGCCTTCTCAGTTGATCCTGGAATTTTTCTTGTCACTGTCTTATTGCCTGGTCTGACACTTTGAGGCATCTCAGCAGGGAGGTGTGAAAAGGAAACGGTGATTACGGAGATTACCTGTCAGTCTGACATATGTCAGGTGCCAGCTGCATCTTACCTTGAGGATTTTGCACTTCAACATTAAACATCCAAAATCAGAATTTTTTTTGGATGGTGTGAATTACAGATAGCTCCGTGGGATAGGGGTTATACTACCAATATATAGACCTGGGTTTGATTCCCGGTCACAAATAGCGTAAATCTTGACAATCTATAGTACACGGGCTGAAACATGCAGTATAGTGCAAGTGCATTGGAGGTGTGTGTTCAATTCCACTTTGGTATTTACCCGATGTGTAATCTATGCACAAAGTAAGGCATTTAGTCTCATGATTAATCATTTGTGTGTTTTGGGATGGAACCTGAATTAAACCATGCCAATATCTTTGCAGGAGAACCATGATCCAAGTCATTTAGGGTCCTGGGGCCTCATTTATGAAACATTGCGTAGGAGTCTTACTAAAAACGGCGTCGGAACAAACAAAGTCAGATTTATAAAACCGAGACCTGTGAGCAAAATTCTCTTCATAAATCACACACTACTTTGAATTGTGCTCAGGTGGATCTCGCTCATATCCCGCCCTCTACACGCCCACATTCAACCACAAATGGTCAATGCAAAACACCTAATGAATATTCAAACACACACATGAAGCCCGCCGAAACGTGCACTTATCAAGGCAACCGAGAGGAAGAACGGGAAAAGAAACGTTTCTAAAACAGAAATCGAGGTGTTTCTGTGTGATCATAATAATGAGAGCACAAAAAACAATAAATAAATGCTAAATAACACTCTGTGGCAATGCTGCGCCCACGAGTAGTTTTGAACCGAACCATTCCTAACAATTGTTCCCTTATGGTGTCACATGTTGGTTCTTAATTTAAACATTACAGTCACTTATGAACATATATTTAACTCTCAACAAGCTCGCCACAAAAACTAGCATCAAACTTTCCAAATAAAAGAATAATTAGACAATTATTGATCGTTTTGCTTGTCCCAGAATCCTTTGCGCTGCTGTGATGTCACCACGCTGCTGTCTTAATAGAGATAAAAAACTCTCCTAATAAAACGTGAGCCCATTTTTAATATAAAATTGCAGGAGAGAAACGATTTGTTTCATTTCAATGTAGCAGGAGGACGTCACACCTTGTCCAAATGATGGCGATAATCCAGTCACCACTTTATACTTGTTTTTGGTTTTTTTTACCTTTTTTACCACTATTTCCATTTAGCCGTGTGGTTTGATGTAAGATCTGAGTTGGCTTATATGTGACGTGTGTTATTAAGTGGAATTAAATGTACGAGTTATGAATCACTGGCACATGGCATCATTTTATGTGTAATGATGCCACTGATGTTTTTCTGACTGACTCTCTGGCTTCACTTCACCCACTCAAAAATGTTTATACGCATGGGTCACAGTTTGCGTAAATATACGAACATTTTGTCATCCAGTTTATTTTTATAAGTCACTACTTGAGCGTTAAAATGGTCGCGCACATCATTTAGGTCCTGTTTTGTAAGTAAGAACGGTTGATAAATGAGGCCCCTGGTGCTTATTTTTGTGGGATTTGGTGAACCTCTTGAATTAAAGCGAAAAGTCTACACTGCAAGCACATCTTGATAGTGTACACAGGCAAAATTACAAAAATTGTGCCATCCATCCATTTTCCGAACCCAGTTATTCCAGTTAAGGGTCTGGAGGGTTGGAGCCTATCCCAGCGGTCATTGGGTGAGACTCGGGGTATATTCTGGACAAGCCATCAGTCTATCACAGGGCCAACACATACAAAGAGACAAACACATTCGCACTCCCACCTATGGTCAATTTAGAGTAAACAATTTACCTAACCTGCATGTCTTTGGAAGTGAGAGGAAGCCGGAGCACCCAGAGGGAACCCACGCAAACACGGGGAGAACATACAAACTCCACAGAGAAAGGACCAGGTCGGAAGTGAGCCTGGGACTTTCTCGCTGTGAGGCAACAGTGCTAACCACTAAGCCACCGTGCTGCCCAAAAATGTGCGCCACTGTCCACATACTTATGGACCTCACTGTAGCTGCTAAATTTTCATTTTGTGGTGAAACATGTG
>OMMV01010511.1:2137-15414 GCA_900302635.1 Chatrabus melanurus
ACGCTTATATCAGTTATCAAATATCTTACAAACAAAGTGTTGCCTCAAAAAAACAAACAAACAAAAAACAAACAAAACTATTGTCAGTCCCCCCAGGCTGATTACTTTGTTGCTTTAAATGTAAAACACACCTTACCTGGTGGGGGGGTGATCAGAAAACAGGCCGACTCAGTGAGCGTCTTACAGACCAAGCAGAAGTTCACATGTGGATTTCCATAACATAAACATGCAGTATGATGCAAAAGTTTTAGGCACCCTTTAATTTTGGAAATATGGTGTTTGATGTTTAATTATTTTGTCCATCACCAGGTCAACAGAAAATCATTGTTGGAATGGGAACGTTGGGACATTTCAAATAAGTAAGGCCTATACAGACCCTGAGGTCCACTGGTGCCAGAGCTTATCCCCGGATACTGTAGCATGAAGTGGATTACAGTCTACAACTCCCCCTGGAAAGGAATGTTAGTCCATCACGTCACTTCCCCAGCCAAGGCCGGTACACATTTACAGCTGTGTGGACTGGGATTATGGACTTGGGCGCACACATGAGTATAATTCTGTTTGGCATTGACACGTCATGAGCGCTGGCCATGACCCACGACAGTCGACAGTGTTGGATGGAAATACCAATAATGCTTGCGTTGGGCTAGGATGGATGGGACCACGAGTGTGTAAAGGTCCGTCTCAGGTCAGTCAGCACTGAGGTGTCATTAACAAAAATCTGTTTTAGTAATCTGTCTTCAAAAATGAGATCCACAAAGTGCACAATTAATTCTGTCACATTGCGGCAGACAGCAGGGTCCGTGAGCAGACTACGTGTATGCATGAACGGACTCAACTGCATCTATCCGAGTGATATCTGTTAATTCTGGAAAGTGCCCCGCCCCTATGAAACCCCGCCTCCACCTGCTTTTAAGCCCGCCTCATTCATCTGTGGATGACACCTGCAGATGAAAAAAGACAAGCCCCCAACAACGTCACTGTCCACACACAAACATGCTCGAAATCAGACGCGCATGTTGACAGACCCGGACCGACCTTTCACCTGATCCTGTTGCCAACATCAGCTTAACAGAGTCAAACTGCAGTGAGGGAAGATGGTCACTGGAGGGACTTAAGCTTGCTTGATCTTGAATTTCAAGATGCACCGTGGACACAGGAAGTGAGTGTGAGAGTGAGACGACGAGCTCAGACCGTGCTTCCATTTGTCAAAGGACACTGAGAAGGGAGCGACCTGATCCAGAGGCGACAGAAGTGGGGTATTCCTTCCAGATGGCAGTTTTTGAGGGACAAGTGAGTTAAGTGGACTCTTGGATGGTGGACTGAGTAACTCCAGCCCCTGCTGGGAGCCGTCTGTATGATCAGCGAGTGGGTGTGACGAGCGATTTGCAGAGAAGAGAAGCTAACTGCTACATGATAGTGCTTCAAGGGGTTACTAGTGCAGACGTTGCACCCCATTTTTCAAAAGCCAATGCAAGCTGGCTCCAAGTAAGATGTGGAAAAACGGACAGCGATACATTCAAGGTCACCTGCTGGTAAATGAGTCGTATTTCAAAAAATTACGTGAAAACAATCACTGAGCAGTATTATAAAAGGATCATAGGTTTGGCACCAAGATAACTGAAGACCACTGGGTCAGATCTTCAAGAGACTTGGTGGAAGGGTGGGGCATGAGCCATGGAAGAGTCCATTAAATTTTGGTTCGGATAAAGCATTTACATTTTTCACTTTCACCAACATTATGAAATTTTTCAGCATTTTCATTAATTTCTCTTGAAACGAGGAGAAGACCTCATGCGTCCAAGGCACAACAGGCCCTTCAACCATAATAACGCCTAACGATATTCCACCTGTTCAACCTTTAAACACTGACTCATCAATCGTGAGCTAATATCTGACTATCCTCTCCTAATCTATGCCAGCACTTCCTAATCCTTCTGAATGTAGTCTACAATCTCATGAACTATGGAAAGAATGATTGGATGCTTGCAAAACAAACGTACAGGTCAGGTCTGAGATTATGTGCGAGTTCTGCGCATCACATTTTGGAACAACCCTGGGTCCTGGCTGTCAACCATCTAGGCAGAAAACTGGTCCATCTTCACCTCGCGGAAGTAGCCATGTATCTGCCGCAGCCAGCTAAAATGTGGTGTCCCCTTGGTCTTTCCAGGTGCTGGGGTCCTCAGTACTTGGAAATGGCACACTGGATCAACTACAACAAAATGTTGTAGTAGACATTCTTTCACAGTGCAAATAGTCCGCCTCATCTGTGTGTGCCCGTGTAACCACTTGTGTGATACAAAGTCATTACAATGGTTCTCAAGTTGTCATGGGTCACGTTTCTGGTGTTTGATTCTGGTCTCTTGCGTATTGTTGTTATTCCTGGTGGTTTCATTGCTGTCTAGTAATATTCTCCTACATGTTTGATTTTCTCCGTGTTCTCTAGTATTCTCCTATGTGTTAGATTATCTCCTGTGCTTTTACTCTGACATCTCTTCTGTGTTTGCTCTGTGTAGCTTTACTTCCTGTTGCTGGTTTCCAGTTTCACATGTTTCTGCACTTCCGCGGTTAATTGTTTGTTGGCCTTTATAACCTCTCACAATGTGTTACCTTTTCACCTGATTGTCTAGCTTCATTCCCGCTCTCATTCCATGTTTACTGAGCCTTGCCTGCCGATTCGCTGGCCTCCGCTGGTCTACGCGGATGAACGTCAGCCGCATCCAAAAATGTTCAACATGTTTAAAATTTCTTTGCATTTGCCGACGTACCTCTGGCTACATTGGACACTGCTAGAGAAACTATCTCTGCTACGACCAAATTCCCTACGCTAGCCTCCTCTATCCTAAGTTACTGGTGCGATCTTTAATGCTGGCTAACAATTGGGTGCTGCTTTGCCCTGCCTGCTCAGAATCACTGGACAGTGGTGTGTCGACCCCCCTCTCCCGCATGTTGCCACGTTGGCAAAAGTCCCGCTTGTTCTAATGGCGTGCTGGCTAACGCCCCCCTCTGCTAGCACCACATTGTGGAACGCCGAGCTGTGTTAGAGGTTCGCTACCAAACTCTGGTAAGGAGATTTTTGCTGAGGTTTGGCCAATTTTCTCGACTTTGCCCTGCGTTCACCAAACGCTGTGGTAAACGTAGTGAGATTGCACCTTAAGGGAGCAAACTAAAGTAAAGGATGCAATAACAATAGAAACAAGGACCTTGGATCAGCTGGAATTTTGGTTCCATCTTGGGGAATCAAAAGTAATTGTCACTGCAATTTTTGCATCCCCTCGACATAAAAAAGTATGATAGACTTGAGGAAAGGGTAGTTATAGCAAAACATCCGATACAGGCCTTGAGGCTTATTGAGCCGCTGCTTGAGCCGAGATCCTGACTGGGAACCACCCAGGCAGACCAGCGGTCCATCCTAATCTCCTGAAAACCTTCTTTTCCCTTTAGATATCAGACAATTATTATTCAAATAAATATTGACTCTATGTGTCGACAAACAAGCACAAAAACCAGATTTTTCACGCTTCTGAAAAATGACTTTGCGACACGTCGTGAACGCAGTCTGGCGGCAGCAGGTACAGAGGTGCTGAGGACGAGCTGCTTTTCAATCTTTAATCTCGTAGAAGAGACACTGAAGAAGCTTTTAGCACCGGCGTAATGCAGTGCGTGCACACCGCCGCCGCCGTATCCGCTCGCTGATGGGCTTTCACACGCTGGTAGAGTCGTTTTCGCTGATAGCCTCCACTGTAGATGTGTAAGAGAAATAAGAACTTTCTACATCGAACAGTGTTTCAACCACAACACGTTTTCTTATTGCGTTTCTGTTTCTCACAGAAAAGTGCCATTAGTCAGGAAAGCTTGTCTCCTCCAATCACTGTTTCACAGATTTATTCCCATGTTAGCACGAGCTAAAGCCTTCTTTATGGAGGACGTAGATGTTAAAGGACAAGTTCACTTTTTTTTAAACAACCTTACTCATATTAAAACATCAAGACAAATCACGTCTGAGTCTTCGGCTTCATATGTGAAAAATCCTGTTTTCAAAACCATTAGTTTAGGAAGGAACGAGTCCAGAGTGAACAGGACGGCTGTGGGCGGAGTTACAAAAACCACCATATGCTCCAAAAAACAAACAGAAACTTAATTTTTTTAAATCGTTGACACGTTAATGGGACAAAGACAGTTCAGTGTGTTTTTTTCCTAAATTTCCAGTTTATATATCAGTCTTAGACGTTAACACCGATCAGTTTGTTTACTACTGATGTTGTGAACGGATTTTGTTGGTGCTTCCAGTGTTGATTCAACTCTCTGCAGGTCTCATTTTAACCATGTCCATAACGAGTGAGAAATGAGGAAAAAGCTGTCAAACCAAACCAAAAGGTTGTTGGTTCCAGCCCAACCTGAGGCCTTTATCTGTGGTCTTCCTAAAGACGATGTTCGTGTTCTCCATCGTGGAGAAAACGCACTTTCACACGTCACAAAGCAACACTGCGAGTGTCGGAAAGTTAACGCTATTAAAGAGTTAAAGTTACACTCATGATGGTGTGAAAATATTAACTCAGAACCAGTGAGAATTCTGCAGATTCACTGACCGCGTTCTTTTTAACCGTACGTGAGTTTAACGCCGAGTTGTTCTGCTCGTGTGGAGTCAGCCGTCTGACCTGTGCTTTGTCAGCATCGGTGCACTTAGAATCACATTCGACACTTTCTTCTATTCAATAAATCTATTCATGTTTCGTGTGACGATGCACTAAAAATTAAGCGGAATATTTTGTGCAGAGTCCAACGAATGTCCACATGCATGTGCAATGTGCGTTTGCATTTTGGTGAGTGTTAGGTTCAGGGTTAGAATAACAACATTAAGTATAAGACGCACTCTTTTTTTGGGCTCGGATGAGGCGCCATCTTGTTGTTGGTGACATCATCACCGCCTCCCAGCGGAGGAATACGTGGGATATGTAAGAATTCGGCTGAAAAATATGTACAAATTTTTGTGCATTACTTTTTCGCACGTTTTACTACAAATTTTTCTTGAGAATATTCTGATTTATGTGACACTGAAATAAATCCCATTGCATGACTGACATCACGTACCGTGGATTTCTGTTCCACACATTTTGCCCCATCACTCGCCTCCACCAATTCGTAAAAATGCATCCATGATACAAGGAAGCTAAATCCAGGACGCCATAAGCTGATTAGACGCGTACGCAGCGTTCACTGGGACATCTTTAGCGGCTGTAGAAGCACTGTCAGATGAAGAATTGGACAATTTCCTCCCGCGATTTTCCGCTTCGCTCCTTAAGTTGCAGTCACACTATGACGTTTGGGCCAAAGTAGACAAACTTACTTGCAAACATCGGTGTCTGCTAGCCTCTGCTAGCATCCGTTAGCATCCGCTAGCTGAAGTTACTGGTGCGATCGTCTACATTTGGGTGCTGTTTCGCCCCTCCTGCTCAGAATCCCTGGCCAGCGGTGTGTCGACCCCCTCTGCCGTACGTTGCCACGTTGGCAAAAGTCCTGCTTGTTCTAATGGTGCGCTGGCTAACGCCCGCCTCTGCTAGCACCAAATTGTGGAACGCCGTGCTGCGTTTGAGGTTCGCTACCAAACTCCGGGAACGTGAGTTTTGCTGACGTTTGGCCAATTTTCTCGACTTTATAACGTTTTCCCCAGCATGTGGTGAAGGCAGGGCAGTGTGACTGCACCTTTAGCGGCTCTCGCTGAGCTCAGCAGTCTGTCGGCGGCTCGCCTGCGGGGCGGAGTCAACTGCTGTGCGGACACAGAGCCATCTCGGCCCCAGTTTCCTGTCAATTCAATTCAATATATTTATATTGCGCCAAATCACAACATAGTCGCCCCAAGGCGCTTCACAAGGGTAAGGTCTAACCTTACCCACCCCCTGAGCAGCACCATGGCAACAGTGGTGAGGAAAAACTCCCTGGATGATTTTATGAGTACAGGAAGAAACCTCAAGCAGACCAGACTCAGGGGTGTCCTCTGTTCCTGCTCGGTTCCTGTCTAATTTTAAGTAAAATATTAAATGACGCGGATCTATTTAAGTGTCGCATAAAACAAATAATGAATGTTTTTAATTTGTGCAACGGAAAAAAATATTTTCTTTCTCCTCATGAAAATATTCTTCCCATCGCACTCACAAATCAAAACCTTATGACAAACTATTTAAAGCCTGAATGTTGCAGTGAATATTTTTTAGTTTTTGGAGGCTCGGCTAAATTCACTGGGACACGTTTGCAGACTTTTGGTAGGCGGTAGCTTGACGTAACAAATACGGTGTAACATATCACTAAATAAAGATGCTTTCAGGGTGAAATTAATTTCGCTGAATAAGCTACGGTGCCTCAGTTACTGGGAACATCAACACTTTTCTCTTTGGCTGTTGCAAATCACAATATGACGTTTGCATTAAAAAACTTTGCCAATGAAAATGTCGCAAATACATCATTTTTACATTGTTGGCAAGAGTCCGGTGTTTGCACATTAAGGCTTGATGAGATCTTTCTCCCGGCGCAGACCATCACTGACACAACAAACCGGAAAGAGCAATTAAGACTGAGTGCTACCAGACAATCCCAGTTTAACCACATTACTCTTAAAAAATGTTACACAAACCAGCGACGTATCTGACAGCGAAACATTATCCCCCCAGTTACAATTAATTACCCACACGTCCTCCCCGTGCATCCCATTTGCATATCTTAACAATGGCAGAGGGATCCGCCAGCCGGCGGGGTACAGGTTGGATGGGCATGCCGGCGAGCGTGCCGATGTGGCGCACGTGTGCGAGGAAGGACCTCTGACTGATACAACAACAAATTAATGCAGATGGAGCTGCTGATACCTGGATAAAATGGATTACTGGAACAAATGTGCACGCGTCCGACGCGGTTCTTCTGGATATCACATGGACATGTGATGTCTTTCATCCCTTTGCTGTTTCCATCTTCTTTTGCGTCGCGTTCGTCTCCGCACGCTCGCAGGCAGGCGGACTTTGTTTCCGACGCACTTTATTTCTGTGTTTGTCCGTGTTTTCCTTTTTCCATCGCCATTATTTTTACCTCTTGTTCCCTTCTGTCTCTCATTTATAATGGGGAGAGGGAGGCTGGAGATAAAAGAGGCGAGCAGGGAGACAGAGTGAGCGGTCACACTCTGTGATGCTATCTGCTACCCACAACGCATTGCAAGTGGACGCCTGACATGTTCTATACATCTTTCCACTCTGGCGCTCATTAAACAAATGCTCGCTGATATATGGCTCTCAAGAAATGAATTTTTACCTCTGTGGGCTGGGGACCTGCTCTCTCTCAGCCTCCATGATCTCTTGGGCCCCTTGAAAAAACACAAACACGCTCACACACACACACACACACACACACACACACACACACACACAAAGGCACAACTCTGAAACCCAGGCGATAAAGAATGTATCCGTGCACACACTGAGTGCACGGCGGTTAGTTTGTGCTACAGGGCAGCTGGGTCTGTGTTTGCTGATGCCACTCGAGTGCGATCGCTTACTTCCAGGGTAACTGGATGCAAACGCTGTAAAACAATGAAGCAGGTATGATTACGCCGATATATATATAAAATGACACGTGTGCACCTGCTTTGTTCCACTCTCACCAGTCTTCCACATTATAAGTGTGTACGCACACTGTGTTCCCATGATGTTGATAAGGAAGGGATAGATTTCAAGCAGATTCATTTATTATCCTTGTTATCTCCTGTACTTTTATTCCTTCCAGAGATGTGTTGGTGTAATCTCCGAGAAACTCAGTTTCTTACCTTTTTGTATGCAGGAATGTAGTTTATGGGTTGTTGTGGACTGGCATAAATCATCATGACCTGAATCCATGGCATGCATCACAGGAAGTGGTACCTGTTCTACATGGAGGTAAACTTTTTAAAGAAACTAAGTGTATTTTAATGCCGTTTTCTGTGATATTAAAGTTTGTTTAAAAACCGGTTAGGCGCTGAGGTCAGGTCAGGTTTGGGTGGATTCACTGGGGCTCCACGTTGCCTCATACATGTCCAAGTCTTTCGGGTGCTAGTGCCTCCTGTCTCATTGTGTAGTTATGAGACTTGGACTCTAAACAGTGACCTAAGGTGACGACTAGATGTCTTTGGTACTTGGTCTCTTTGGAGGATCCTTGGGTACTGCAGGAATGACTTTGGGTCAAACCAATGGTTACTTACAGAGACTCAGGTGAAGCGTCTCACCTGCATTGTGAGGGAATGAATGGCCATGTGTTGCGTTTCTCTAGACATGATCCAGCACGTAGGTGCCTCAGTGTTGAGGACCCCAGCAGCTGGAGAAGGTAAAGGGCACACCCACATTTCACCTGTCTGCAGCAGATGGATGGGTACTTTGGAGAGGTGAGGATGGACCGGTTGTCTGCCTGGGTGGTCGCCATCCAGGACCAAGATGGTTTCACAGTGTGGTGGATGTGGCGACAGAAGGCACCAGAGCGTGCTTTCAGACCGGACCTGAGGGTGAAAAAAATGCTAAACACTAAAAAATAATCTTATGCCATAAAACCTCTTGGTTAATGTTTTTGATTCTGCTGTTGGCTCCAGAGATGGAAAAAAAAAATCATCGACTTTACTGATCAGTTGATTTGTCTGCGTGTTTATTCACTTTCGGCTCACAGGCGAACTCCCTCTGTTCAGCATATTTGACTAACTTTGGCTCATGTTTTATTAGTCACTAGCGTGTTGACTACCCGTTACTACGTGACGGAAGGAAACCTCTTTGACACATGATATAAGATGAAGATAATTTTATTATTTTTATCCCAGAGCCTCTTTGTTTCCTACATTTCAGGTTGTAGCTTCTTTCATGTCAATGAAAAGTCCTTCTGGAGACCCTGTTCTTCAGCATCCAGTATCCACATTTCCTCACTTTGCATCTTGACAACAAACTTTTCCCTCCCTCCCACTCATGTTTTTTCTGTGTTAGTTTTTCCCACTGTGCGACCTCAAAAGAAGCACAGTGGGACAAACTGTCTGCTGTGTTGTCTTCTGTCAAATCCACGTGGTTGCTGAGGGGAATTCCCCGTGACAACAAATGGAAACAAAACCACGTGACCATTAGAGCCTCGCTTTCATTCACTTCACTGAAACAAACAGGGGTTTTCCCAAAATGCTGCAAAAAATGTGGCTCACACATATCGTGTCTGTTTGAGGCAGAAATCCATTGATTCAAGCAGAATGAAGACAAAGTAAGGATCTTTTTATTTGTCTGTTGATTTGGGGGTCAAAGGCTAGAAACTCCTGGAAAATAGGGTAGACTTGCCCTATCTGAATTTTTTTTGTTCAACTGCTCTAAAAATCACCTTCCATCACTTTCTACTCATCAAAACCAACTTCCTGCCAATTTTGGTGACATTTCCTGCAGCAGAAGCCACAGAATAGGCCTCCAACAGGAACAATAGTGCCAGCCTTACAGTATCTGTCCTGCTTGGACGACTCAAAATAGGACAAAATGTTAGGGGGTGTCCCACTCTGGCTCCATGCCACATTTGAAGGGGCTACGACTGATATTAAAGTCTGCAGAGGCAGCCCCATGCTTTAGAATAAACTTCACTTTATTTATGTGATGATGATGATTCAGATTTCTGTCATGGCAGCAGAGGAGCACGATAGATGGGTTGATTACTTACAGCTCTACTCTTAAGTCTGCAGGTATCAGTCTCTCAAAGCTTACGTTTGAATAAAGTGTGAGTCTACAGGACTCCAACAGCAGAACTTTGGAATTGTTGAATATATCATTTGGGATACTGAGCATTAAACAACAGCAACAGGAACCAAAGTATGGTGGACCTTCATCAACTGACTTCAATAATGGCTCACAACAAACCTCGGAACTTCCAGGTCGTGATTCTCCATTTGTTTTAGTTTATTACAGTGAGAAACACAGTAGACTGTTGTTTTCACCAAACCTGTAATGTTACAGCTGGACCATATTTTAATGTTGGTGTTATTGATTGAAGGCGGAGCCAATTGACAGGGTCATCCTGTCAATAGTGCAAAAAAAAAAAAAATCCTTATTGACAGGAACAGTATCAGCCAATCAGAGCTTCCCATACAAATGGGATTTCTCGCCAAAACAGCCAAAAACGCCCAAGAGTGTATTCCCAAGCTACCCCCATACACAAATTTCAGGTCATATGGCCTTAATATTATGGCACAGGAGCCCAAAATATACATTTTTGGCTGAAAATGGCCAAAAAACCTGCATGAAAATCATTTTAAAGGGCTGCTTCCAAACAATGAGCAATGATGGAGCAAGCAAGGTGTGCTCTGATTGGTTGCTAAAAGTTAAAGTGATCCTGTCAATGGTGCAAAAAAAACAAATCCTTATTGAAAAGATGATCCTGTCAATAGCCATGGCGTTTTTTTTAAATGTCTTTTTTTTTTTTTAGAATACAAATGGAGAGGTTATTGATGACTCATAGATAACGTGATTGAAAAACCGCAACTGTATTTTGAGAGCTCTTTTTTTCTTCTTTTTATGTCACAACATTCGGCAGAAGGTCTGGATGAGTCCACAAAGTGAAGTCAGTCCGTTACGTCTACAGAAACCTTTGCTGCTGAGTCAAGGCTGATTAACGTGACGATCACGTCCATACAGCAGTTCCCCATTTTATCGGCTTTAAGTCTCCATTTAGTCGTCATTTGTTTCTAATTGTCTCTTTGGTGAAGTTGTCAATAAGTGACATTGTTGCAGCAGCTTCTTGTTAGCAGGAATAAGAAGAAATGAGTTTTATATTCATACTCCTCTCTCATTTGTCTGAAGGGGGATCATTACTCTCCGAGAGGGTTTAATTAAAGTACTAATGTCATTTTTGTCCAATCAATGGCTTTTCTAATAGGAATGTGTGGATGTGCTGAGAAATGGAGGACTGAACTTGATCTGTCATTTCCACATTTATTAGTGACAGAAATACAGTAAAACCGGAGCCGATCAAGTTCATTTCGGGAAGATAATTTGTATTTTGAACAAACATGTGATGGACATGTGATGGACTTCAGAGCGAAGAGGTCTGCCAACGCCCAACAATCCTTTTTGTGAACAGATAATCTCCAGCTCTCTGTGATATACAGTTGTGGTCATAAGTTTACATACACTCATCATGCTGGGCTTTCAGGGGGTTTTTTTCTGGGGCAGAATGATTTTACTGTATGCATTTTTATAATTAATTTTTGGGATTCATTAAATTAACATGTGGTCAAAATTATGCATACAGGGTCAAACATATAGATACGGCACACCTAGGATTTAGTTGAATGTTCTGCAGGAAGTTTGACCTTGACCACAGACTTGTAGCCATCAGCAAGCTTCTGGCAGAACTCTGGTTGGACTTTTAATCTAAAATTTGTTTCTGATTTTTTCCCCCAATTTGGCAGTCAATGGTACCCATAATTTAACCCAATATCCCATTGAGCAACCGCTCTAACAAGGACTCGCCGTCCTGCCCCTGCCCCCCGGTGGCCAGAATGACGGGGAACGCCTTCTTCAAGCCGTGCCTGCCTAGCCCCGTACCATTATTCCGGGGCGTCCAGGGACATTTTTACGGACGGCTCGTCCTGCCGAGTCCCTCCCTCGGAGCGGCGAGGCCAATTGTTGCTGCTCCTATTGCGCCGACCATACTCGGCTCTGGCAAGACCGGGAATCGAACCCCCTGGTCCTCGGGGGCAGCTGCGCCACCGCGGCGCACTCTGGTTGGACTTTTGACCACGTTTCTCAGCAGAATTGTTAAATTTCGTGGTTTCCTGGCACAGACCCAACTTTGAAGCACAGTCCAGATATTTTTGATAATGTTGAGGTCAGGACTTTACAATGGCCATCCTAAAAGCTTAATGTTAGCCTCCTTTATCCATTCCACCACCAGCATTGATGTGTGTTTGAGGTCACTGCCCTGTTGGAACCATCCCGTTTCACTAAAATGAATGGGCAAGTTCACATTTTTACAACCTTTATCATATTAGAACATTGTCAGTGATCCAGGCCCTGATCGCTCCCCTCACCTTTGATAAATGACACAAATCACCTTTTTCCACTAATTGCAGACAAGGAAATATATGGACATCAATGGGGAACCTGCAATAAAGCTGAAAATGAACGAAAACCAAATGTAATCAAACACTGAGTTTGCTTTGTGTAGTTATTGTGTTCTTGTGTTTTATGATTACTTAAAACATATATTACATTTCCACCGAGGCCAGTTCCCCACTGGTGGTCGCGGTCCGTAAACCTTCGCCTTTGTTGTTCATTGGTCAATAAAATTTGAAAAACAACAAACAAAAAAAGCTTGATGTTCAACATGTTCATTTTTTTTTAAACACATAAGACAAAATCCATATGAGCAATAAACAGACTTCTAAGATTGATGTGTGGTTGATACAAACAAATAAGGTTGTTCAGGTTATTTTGTTGCTGCGTTCAGTGTACGTTTGATTTTACAGCTCCCGTGATGGCATTCACTCATTCATTCCTTCCTCTGCTGCAGTTTGTCAAAGTTTTAATATGACTGGAGTTGTAAAAAAAAAAAAAAATGAAATGAATCCTTTAACTCAACTCCCAGATGTGAAACTTATAGAGTTAATAACTAAACAACTATGTCATAGTATAACTTTCCAGATATGATCTTAAAATTAGAAACTACAAAAACTGCCGTAGGGCTGCTGAGGGTATTACAGTCCTGGTCTGAATTATTGGAACCCCTGAATTTTATGGGCACATTTTAAAATATGGTCAGAAATAAATGCAAACAAACCAATTTTGTTTAACCAAAATATTTTTAAAAATGTCGAAAGTTATTTGGCAACAACAACAAAACAAACTGCTTTCATAAAGTGAAACAAAAAAATCCTGACAGACAATATATGCCAGACACAGTTATTGGAACCCTTTGATGAATTTACAGTAAATCATCACTTTTACAGCCAGTTTTCTCGAGACAAGTCAGGGGATGAAAACATGAACATTTCCAAGTCACTGAATCCAAACTGTATGATACTGTATGGTAAATCTGTCTGGAGGAGGCAGTTCTTAAAAATTGAGTGACCGTGCAAGAAGGAGACTAGTGAGGGAAGCCACCAAGACACCCATGACATCTCTGCAGGAGTTATTGGCTTCTGTGGCTGTGACTGGAGAAATTGTGCACAGTGCAACTTTTCTCTGTTGCATCACCAGTTATACAGCTTCATGGTGGAGTGGAGCAGAGAAGGATTTTCCTAAAACGAAGTGAAATTT
>OMMV01010575.1:2433-13551 GCA_900302635.1 Chatrabus melanurus
TGTGCCAAATCTACATGCAGATCCATGTGGGATCTGCTGTGGCGACCCCGAGATTCAGTTGGGAGAAGCCGAAAGTAGATTATTATAGTTACTATGATAATGGATGCACACTGGGTACTGTAGTGTGTGCAGTGTTGTCAGAAGTAGGTCCTCTATAGACCCTGAGGCCCCATGGTGTTTATCCCCGGATTCTGTACCGTGAAGCGGATGAGCGTCTAAGACGGGACACCAGTCAGACACTGGTTACTTCCCCAGCCAAGGCTGGTACCCATTTACAGCCGGGCAGACTGGGACAATGCAGATAACATGTCTTTAACCCTTTGCATTCCGGGGACACTGACCTCTTCCAAAACCCGGCTGTTTATATTTCTCTTAGGAACTGAGCGACAATCAGCCGTAGCTACAGCACTGTTCCCTGTGTGCATCAGCACATGTGAATCTTTTTTTTTTTTTTTATATATATAAATTTGACACATTTCTCCACATTTTATAAAGGTTTTACGCACCCAGCATTTTGAGTTAATAAAAAAGAAGAAAAAAGTTTGGCGTTATTGAACGGGTAAACACAAATTCTAATTTCAAACACATATCAAATAAGTGTTGTTTTTTTTTTTTTTGTCTCATTAAAGACTGTAATCAAATATGTCTGTGACAAGACAGGTAGCATGACCGGGAATCACACTCGGGTCTAAAACTCCTTTTCCCACTGAGCTCCTTGGGGAAATAATAATTTTTGTTGAGGTCGTTTTAGGAATTTATGTAGGTTTGCAGCTTCATATTTGATTACTGTCTTAAATGAAACAGACACCCCCCTCCACCACTTATTTGATATTTGTTGGAAATTAGATTTGTTTACCCGTTCAACAACAAAACCAACGACAAACTTTTTTTTTTTTTTTTTTTTTTTTTTTACTCAAAATGCTGGGTGCATAAAACCTTTGCATTGTAAGCATCTTGAAAAAAAAAAGTGGAGAAATGTGTCAAATTTATTTATATATATCACATGTGCTGTTGCGTGCAGGGAACAGTGTTGTAGCTACAGCTGATTCACTCAGTTTCTAAGAGAAACATAAATAGCCGGGTTTTGGAGGAGGTCAGTGTACCCGGAAGTGTAAAGGGTTAAACTCGTGCTGTTTGTGATGCACACATCCTCCTGGCTTCATTCACTGTACGTGTGCTGTGAAATCCAAGCTACACACAACACACGTTTTCACTCAACACATGCATTTATGGTTAAAATGTCAAAGCATTTGTTGTTCCTGTTGCTTTTAAAAAAAAAAAATTTTTTTTATATATATATTTTTTAAGCTTCACTCGTGGGGATGATGAACTGTATATTAAAGCAGGCGCTTGTAGATTTTTTTTTTTTTTCTTACCACTTCCTCTTATGAGTCAACTTGTTGATGAGATTGAAACAAAGAGGAAGCGATGTTGTGATTGTGATACTTTTAATACGTGTGCTTTTGCTGACTGCTGCACCTGCCTTTCACTTCCTTTCTCAATCCTCTCCATCTTTCTACATTTTCACTTTTGTAATTTTGATTGTCTCGTTTATAAAAATGTGATTTAAATCCGTCTTGAATAAATGAGTTTTTATACTCATAAGTTTACATTCGTCACTGGAGGGTTTGTTTGGGGAGAAAAAAAAATCGCATTATGTCTTGTCGTGATTGTGCAAGTGCTGCATGCAATAACCTGCACCGCCGCCGGTGGCGCTCGAAACTCGACAAGAGAAGAATCGGGGCGAGTCCCTGTTCGCATTTGAACAGCCAATCGGAGAGGAGCGCAAGCTGTACCTGCCAATCACATGACAGGAGCAATACGCCTCTTTTCCGACGTAGGAGAATGGGTTCTGTTAATGCCCTGAGCGTGGTCTTCCAGGCTTTAAACATTCTGTATACCGGCGCTACGGGCTCCAGTAATAAAAGAAATGTTTGAGTGAGGAAGAATTCTAACTATATTATGTAATTCTGCAGCGAGATAAACGACTTTTCCTCGCCGCATGAACGAAAGCAGCGGCTGAAAGACCAAGTTGAGGGCACACAGCGTTGCACCACCGGAGTCCGCCATTGAAAGTGTGGCGGTACCCAGTGGTTTGTGTCGTTTCGACTTGCCTAACGTTTAACCATTGTCTTTGTGCAGATGCGAGGTAGCGTGTCGTTGAATAAAAGCGTGGCATTCTTCCTCACAGTTAGCGGTTTGCGCGCTCTAACGCGGACATTGGCCGGGTCCCAGGCTGAGCGCGTCCGCCGGGAGGCTCCACATTAGCTGGGCAGGAATGCGGTGGGCGGGGCTGCGGGGTTAGTGTCAAACTTTAGGAATGACAGGAGCGCTGCAGGATTCACAAAGAAGGGGAAGTGTCGCCCTTGTTGCTGCTCTTTGGATTACTTTGAATTCCTTTTACGCCCAGCCTTTGGATTCACACTCTTTTTACAGATAGTGAGGCCTCAACAGTTTTTTTTTTTCTTTTTTTTCCCCGCAACCATGTCGGAGGACCCGAGCTCCCAACCCTGGACCATCGACAAAGATGACTATGAGCTGCACGAGGTGATCGGTATGTGAGCCGGTTAGCTTCTTAACGGGCACTCCTTGAATGGCTGTCGGCTAACAGAAACGATATTATCTCCGGGGAAATATTCGAGCCGAATTCATCTTTCGCTGTGCTAGGTTAAGTGGATTGCGTTTGTTAACCCGGCGATCCCGGAGGGGCGGTGTTACGACTTGGAGTCTTTGGAATGTTTCCAGAGAGAGCAATAACTCCGTCCGTCGGGGCGACGCTGATGAATGAAACGAGCGGTGTGATCTTACAGCCAATTCTGGCTCTGACTATTTGCTGGAAAAAAAGCACATTTCAGTTTTTATATGCACCTCAAATATACTCCAGCGTAAATGAAAACACAAGAATATTATGTCTAATTTGATCAAATGTTCGAGGAGCCTAACCTGCGGAGTAATGTCAGGTAATTGACCTGATATATTTACAAATGGGTGATTCTTTAATTAGGGGGCAAATTACTGGTTCCACAAATGATAAAAATAAATTCTTCAGAATGTTTTAATTCCCGTTGCATGATCAAACTGGATAACAAGGGATTTCAAAACCAACAAAAGCCGTGCACTTTTTGACATTTTATATTTTTTATAGGAAACCTAAAAAGATTACTTGGAGCCTGGACGTCAACTCCGTTACATCACTTTATTTTCAAAAGTATACAGAACTATTCTCTTTTGCAGGATTAAAATGTTAAAATACATAAGATTAAGAAGTTTAAATGTACATAGAAACAATTGTTGGTAGAAATTAGAGAAGCTTTTGAGAATATAGGTCCTTGCATAATGGAGATTTTTTTTTTTTTTTTTTGGATCAACACCAAACTTGCAAACATGGAACTGTTTGATTGAAATAACAACTTGTAATATATTGAATGTACATATTAGGCACTTCAAGATGTAACACTGCAACAAAAATCCATGAGGAATCCCTCTGGACTAAAAATGTAAGGAGTTTAAATTCTGTTATCAAAGTATAAAACATTGGATACATGTACTCTTAAATGCTAACTATAAAAATAATCTTAGCAGGCATCACTATATTCCCCGAAAAGACAAAAAGAGATGAAATTAATAACTAATTACACAATATCTTGATCTGGAAATTTTGAATTCATCCTAATTTTCACCTTTTTTGGCTGAAAATTATTTCTACTAGTCAAAATATTCTGTTAAAATCATTTTAACAATGTTGTCAACTCCGTTATGACAACATGTAACGGAGGTGATGATTTCAGCTGTTCAGCCTTCTGAACTGCCACATGGTAATTCATTGGATTGAAATTTATGTTGCATTTAAGAGTAATATACAAGCCATATCTAATCCATATTATATTTATTAAATTCTCTGATAAATAATTTGTCAGAGGGAGTAACGGAGGTGATGGAAATTAAAGCTACTTACTGATTTTTGGTGGTTTTTCTTCAGAAAGTTAAAATGTTTTGACATTAATCCTGTCCACCAAAGCCCAAACGTAACGGAGTTGACCAAAATTCTAGGACTAACATTTTGAGCTCACTTATGAAAAATGTAATGACTTTTGGAGGCTGGAACTTTTATAGATAATAATTTAAACACGACTCAAAGCAAAAACAATAAGGCAAATTACCAATTATTCTGTCAGAAAAACATAATTATCATCAAAATACCTTTTAAATAGGACATCTAATTTTGTGTGTTCCTCTCAAATCAATTTGAAAATTTTGAAATAATACATCAGTTGTACCTCTTTTGGTGCTTATCATTTGATCAAACAAGACAAAATAAAATCACTGGTACTTAAATGTTTCAAGTAAGATCAAAATTAAATGCAGGTGAAATACATGGACCCTAATTTGCCCCTTAGTTGTCGAATCACCAAAATTACTTTTTTGTTGTTGTTTGCTTGGGGAATGCATTGACTATAAACAATAAAAAAGGCAGATACACCCAATGTGCACACCCATTTCTTAAAAAAAGTGTCAGCAATGAACTATATATCGCAGCACAAGTCTCGTTTATGCAAAATCCAGAGATTATGAAATCCTTCATGGCTTTATGATCCTTCCAGGATTAGAGATGTGTTTTGGGCAATTTCCTGCCTGAAATAATCCAGTTATGACAGAGCTCTTTAGAGAGAATTAATCAGTATAATGAGGCATATAACCTTGTCCCTCCAAAATTACTGGTAAAATCATTAGGTAATTTACTGGGAAATGCAGTAAAATAATCCTTTGTTTAACATCATATGGGATTAAATCAAGATTATGTCAGTTTAGTCAGTCAGCGGAGCACATGAACTGCTTTGTATGTGTGCTTCCACTTCTACATGAAGTCTGCAACGGCTATAAAAGCCATTCTTCTCTCTTGGTCTTTTGGCATTTTGTTAGGGCTTTATGACATCGAGAGAAGAAAATTCAATTTGACTTTATTTGTATTTCGCCAAATCACGACACCAGTCACCCCAAGGCGCTTCACAAGAGCAGGGTCCAATAATGGTGGACCCGGCTGGGTTGAGTGGCCACCCACTCTGGTCACCATAGTAACGATAAAATTCTAACAAGATAAACAATACGAGGTACCGAAAAAGTCAAACGCACATAACTCACAAACAATACAACTAGCAACTAATAAACAAGTAAAATTGATGCAACAGCAGTAAAAATAAAATGCAATTTAAAAAATATAAACAATAACATATATATGACATCAGCAGTAGTCGTAAATCCTACCGATGCCCTGCGGCCCATCGGGCCAGTGCTTATCCCAGGATACCAAAGCGTGAAGCAGATGAAGGTGTGCGGCTCCCTCTGGACGGGACGCCAGTCCATTGCAGTTTACGTCCCCAGCCATGGCTGCTTCCCAGTTACAGCTCGGTGGACTGGGACAGTGCAGATGAACTGTCGTGTCCAAGGACACAAACACAGGTAGCATGGAACAAGTCAAGTCTGGCAGCATGAGCTGGTGCCGCGTGCGGCCGAATCCACCACACCACGGAACCTGGATGGCAACCACTTAGGCAGACAACAAGAATCGATCCGTCCCCACCTCTCGAAAGTTATAGCCTGGAATCAAACCCTGGTCTGTATATTGGTATCCCACAGAGCCACCTGCTCCTTGACATCATGACTGCCTAAATCTGCCTACAGTAGGCCGTCCTCAAATACTGATTGTTTTTGTGTGTGTGTGTGTGTGTGTGTGAGAGAGAGAGAGAATGAAGCCACCAAGACACACATGACTACTCTGAAGAAGTTGGCTCTTCAGTGGCTGTAATTAGAGACTGTGCATAAAACAAACAGATTGGTTTAACAACTTCTTCCTGTCGCGTCACCAGTACTAGCTTGGACTTCGCGTTGTCCCAGGATTCAGTACCTTCTGTCAGTGTAACATCTCATGGGATAAGTAGAATTCCGTGTACAGACATGCAGTGCCAGAGGAGCTTCATGTAGAAACTCTACATAAACATGTAAAAATAGAAGGACTTCTCAAAGACCAGCTTCAGATGTTGCCCGTGGGAGAAGGAACTCATGAGGACCTGGGTCAGAGTCGGCAAACCCCACTGAGGGGTCTGTGACACATGAAATCTTGCCAGAAGGCACACAGGAGACACTGTTGGATGAAAGCTCTGTGGTCTGGTGGGATGAAAATTGAGCTGCTTTTTTTTTTTTGGGGTGGTGGTGGTTGCAGCTTCTTGCTGTGGGAATGCCTCTCTGCAGGCCCTGCAAGACTCGTTAGGGCAGATGGTGCAACATGAACGAGGTGAAATGCATCAGCATCATGGAGGGAAACCCTGACACAGTCTGCAAGAAGCCAGAGACACAGGAGACGTTTTGTTTTCCATCATGCCAGCAACCCCAAGCATAAAGTCAAATTTAATGTGCTGGAGAGTCCACGTTTCAGTCCTGTGGAGGATTTGTTGTTGGCCTTAAAGAAGACTGTTCATTTGTTCTACAGTTTTGAATTTAAAAAAAAAATTATTTTAATTTTAAACACTTATCAACTAGGGGAACAACAACAACAAAAACCGAATAACCTGGACTGTTAATACTGTTAAAAAAAACCCACGAGGCCTGCAACATTGACTTTGAATTATATTGTCACGTTCAGATGTTGGTTTTTAACACGATTACACAAAATGCAACGTAAAAACCTCCAAGCAGAGTGTTCATGATGTAGAAACTGTAGATCCTCGAGCCAATTGTTGAACATTTCAGGTGATATTGTGCCATCTTTTTAATTTTGTGCCTGTCTTTTGTTCTATACGCGCATGAGGAAACTTGACAGTAATGTACCGTGATTTGAAGCGTACCGTGACCTTAAAACCATGATTCGAACCGTGAGGGGAAGTGTACCATCACACCTAGAAATGGGAATTGAGAACCGATTCCACTTGAGAATCGGTTCAAAAAAATTTTTTTTCTCAATCCATCGGAATCGTATGTGTCGGACGTTATCAATGCCCGTGTGTTTTTCTGACAGTTCCACATTGCAAGCTAATGTGTCATAATTTCAGATGTAACGTCATGATGTCAAACTCTGCGCCTAGCAACAGGGAAAACTGCTGCATTGACGCTGAAAACCTCTATAGGCCTTCATTTTTCCACACAGAAATATTGATCAGGAATTGATAAGGGAATCGAAAAAGAATCGGACTGATCAATAAAATCTTTTCAGTTCCCATCCTTTGTTTGACGGGGCGGATCCCTCCCAATGGAATAGTCAGTCATTTATATTTTTGTTAAATTTAGGTTATGTTGTTGAGATCCGCGTTCCCGTTTGAGGTTAAAGAGTTACCTTTTCAAATTATGTGAAGATTAAAGAAGGTTGAACTTTAAATTAAATGCACCCACTGCACAGTTTGAGAACATGCATATTGCGTATTTACCACCTTTTGTGTGCAGTGATGAGCCTTGGCAAGTTTTGCATTTGTCTTGCAGCTTGTTCGGCTTTAGGATTGGCAGCTTTTATCCGTGAAGTTCAGAAATGTGCCGTCCCTCAAATAGCTGACCCTATCCTTCCACTGGCTGTAGACGGGGAGCAGGAGAATAAGGATATTGGCACATATTGGGAAAGGAATTGGCCATTTAAATCAGTTTGTTTGTGCCTTGTGCTTAGTGTGCCAAAGTAGTGGCTGCATCCTCTACAGGGAGTCTGTGTTTATAGAGAATCCTTTATGCAGGCCTTAAAATAACCTTTGCATTTAAATTATTATTATTTTGGACAGTTCCTTCCCTTTTTACACAAAATTTGAACTGGGCTGCAATTTGGCGCAGCGATGAAGCCCGTTTTGTTTGAGAAACCTATGTGGCGTATTCTACTTGGACTACAACTAACAGTTGTGTTAGAATAATTAAAGATTAATATATTGATTATTTCTGTGATTAATTGTTTAATTTAAATTTTAAAAAAAACCTAGCTAATATCTGTGATTTAAAAGCATTTTAAGACAGTCAAACTAGTTATTTAACCAGTTTAGTGGCAGTTAAAACAATTTAATGTTGGTTACAGCTGTTTACAATTAGTTCAACATAAGCTGGTGTCTGATTTATATTAGTTTTAAACATTTTTAAATGGATTAAACCAAGCTGTCCTTGGTTTATAATAGTTTAAAAGGGAGTTAAACTTTTTTTTTTTTTTTTTTTTTTTTAAATTTCATTTCTCAATGAAGGAAAAAGAGCCAGACATGACTGAGAAGCTGGAATAAGTTTTAAAAAATCGTTCTTTTTTTCCCATGGTAAATTTTTAATGGCATAATAGTTGATCATTGTTTGGTGATCGACTCATCATTTCAGCGCTAATTCCGAGTCATTCATTAGTCAATTTATCTGTAGCTTTGAAACCGTTAAAACTACAGTGTGTGGGATTAAGTGTTCTCTCATGGTGAGGTTGCAGATTGCATTATGACGTCACCAGCCACGACTTTTTCTTTTCATATTTTCACTTCTTTGGCAACGGGGATTCATGCTCCCTTGCCTTCTCTTATGATGAGCAATCTGTACGATCTTCCATTTCACAAAAATGAGAGTTTTCAGTAAGGTTGTCACAAAACCAAAAATTTAGTAGTCAATACCAATACACAATTCTCAATACCAAATTGGGTACCACAGAAAAAAATTACTTTAATTCAAATAGAGGTGTTGTTTAGATAACAAAAATCTGTATTCTTTTAAGCTTTAATTAAACATTCACAAATATTATTTACTAAATACATACAATAAAATTGTATGATCCAGACATACAATAGATAAAGAAAAATCTACAGCAGTTAATGAAATTGGAGTTGTTCTGTATATCGAGTGAATAATGATTATAATATTACTTGTTGTATTACTTGCTGGAGAAGCCAAAAGAAAAATGAGTTTTAATATTATAGTAGCCTAGGAGTCATGGCTTCGACACTAAACGACATTTAAACGAGACACAGTGTAATCTTGTCATATCCAACACCGCTCTGTAGCTTTTTTTCCCCCCCCCTTTGGCCAGCTTTCATTTGTATTACCAATGGTAACGTTACGTCGAGCCTAGCTGTCCCCGACTCCACTGTATGTGCTAACGAGGTGCTACGAAGCGCTGGTTCGTGACACAGTCGGGCTAGGCTAATGCACGCGTCAAACGTTGTACAGATGCTGGGCTGCAAGTCCGTTTCTGCTGCAGCGCCAGTTGTTTTGCCATGCTTGGAATTTAACGGCAGTTGTGGAAAAACTGTGTTCTCTGTACCGCCAGTACTGCCGACTCAGTAGAAGAAAAAAAAATGGTATCGTCACGTTTTCAGAATTTTGGTGTGGACTTTGTAACGAAGTATCGGCTCTCGTGACATACCTAGTTCT
Source organism: Chatrabus melanurus (assembly GCA_900302635.1). Taxonomy (NCBI): domain Eukaryota; kingdom Metazoa; phylum Chordata; class Actinopteri; order Batrachoidiformes; family Batrachoididae; genus Chatrabus; species Chatrabus melanurus. The sequence goes on from OMMV01010575.1 coordinate 11,791, forward strand.
CGGACTCGTCAGCCTGCACTCACAATGAGTAGACAGTGTATAGGGGAGCAACCACTGATTCCTCTTCTTTTTTTCTTCAGTCTTCCAGCTGTGCTGGAAAATGCAAAAGACAGAGTAAGTATGTTCCTTTCGGGCTATGTGTATGCAGATATGAAGGACTCATTCTAAGCTTATGAAAATGCATTGACTCATTGTTGCAGGATAAGCACATGCTTATGAATGCTATCTTCCTTTTCTACCAATAAACGCCCCTAAATCCTCCACGCTGTAGCTTTAAGGCTTCTGTTTTTCAAGGTTTGGCTGCTGATTGCTAAGATAATATTGTCCTTTGTGAATGCCGTGTGCAGTTGGTTTAGTTTGTGCGATTGAAAGGAGGTTAGTCTTATCATGCGAAATGGGCTTTCTGCCCACTCTCAAAAGAAGGAAACCTGACTTGTTGTGGTGATGAAACTTGTGAGAGGAAAGCATCAGGATGGGCCCCGTCTGTGCTGTGAGCTCACGTTTAGGTGGCACGCGGTGCGGATCGCTCAGCCAGTTATAGGTGGGTAGTGTTTTTGAGCGTAGCAGCTTGGGGTTAGTACAAGTGCGATACTGAATACTGCAAATTGCAAGCCGCTGTTTTAATTTAGATCTTTTGCTGATCGTATTGGTCGGCAAAAAACGTGTGTTTCTCCGTCATTAGCTGCAGTGGCCCTGATGGTATCACTGACTAAACCAAAGCGTGGGTTTTATTAGATCAGGAATTTTCCACAGACGCAGTTAATGTCCCACCGCGGAATACAATACAGTACAGTTAGACAAAAGAACACCAAAAAAAAAAAAAAAAAGTTTCTGCACTTTACAAGTTAATACTACAGCTAATAGCAAACCAGACTCTGAGAACTAAAACCCGCCCCCTGCTCACCGCTATGACCGAACCGTTTGAGGGGACGCGGCCTGCAGCTCTCAGGCTCAGCAGGAAAGTCTGCGTTCTGAGGATGGCCCGCTTTCCCATCATGCCCAGCAGAGCTATTGTTTTGCTAACTTCCCCGGGGAAAAGAGGACCTGTTATTACATGGTTCACACCCTCTCTTTCAGCTCGGCCAGTTTTGGATTATACTGGACACAAACCTACAGTAGAAAAGTACAGCTCCCTCTCTCTCTCTCACTCTCTCTCTCTCTCTCTCTCCGGTTCAGATTTTAGCGAATACTTGCTGGAAAACACTGGACTGGAAACTTTGTACTCTCACTGTTTGTATCCACGGGCAACCATGTTTCCTCCCGTGGTGCCTGTCCTATCCATCAGATGTGCTTTTTTTTTTTTTTTCTTTTTAAGGAAGTTTCAGAACTTAAATTCAGGGTTTGGGGGTGCTGGTGCAATTCTAATCAAAAAGGGACATTTCTCACTGTACATTTTTTTGATTAATGTTGAATGTCAGCACAAGGTACACAGAGGAAATGTAATAAAAGCCGACTGACGTCAGGCAGCAAATTGGCCTGGTTCAGGGTATGAAAGGCAAACTCAGTTGCCGCCGCACTGCCGGTCAGAGCTCATGAAGGCACACATTGACTCGGCTGTAACAGTGCGACCTGTTCCGTTAAGGAGCTAATTCAAGCCCGTGCTAATCTGATAAGATGGAAGTATTGTGGCACTATTTGCCTTTTGTGAAGCAAACAAGTGATATTTTAACACTACCTATTGATTTTTCTCGACAACCTTTCATCACGAGCGCGCTGACCTAATGCAGGATATCCTCTCACTTTTAATCCCCCCCCCCGTCC
>OMMV01010593.1:4381-16331 GCA_900302635.1 Chatrabus melanurus
CGGCGATCGCACACCAAAAAAAAAAGAGAATAAAAAAGAGAAAAACAAATACGCAAGTGGTCCGAAAAGTTTCTCACCGCCAGGCAACAGAACAAACGTTAAAGTGAAATCCGAGTGGACGGCGCGTGCGTTTATAGCCCGGCTGGTCCTGGTAAAAACTGATTGTGGGGAAAGTGGCGCGAAGGCGACGAGTTGGGAACCATGTGGGTGAATGAAGGGCGGCTCCCTCTGAACGTAAATATCAAGCTCCAACCCCCAACACACTCACAGCGCGCGCGCGCACACACACACACACACACACAACTTCTGCACATGGCCTCGACGGCACGCACGGACTGACAAAACTACGCCGTGTGCTTAAAAGCTTTCCATTATTTAGATGATCCCGCGTGCGCTCCGTCACTTAGACAAAAAATAATAAAGTGACTTATAAACCTGTTGCTGCGCCGCGTTTGCGTCTTGTATTGACTTTAAAATTGATTTCACACGACTTAAACTCCATAGGTTTGACACATTTTAATGATTTTTATATATTTTCGTTACAATGTTATTATTTAAATATTTTATCTGAATATGACTTTTGCCTGGTTAAATAAGGATACAAGAAAAATGATAGAATGATAATGTTTTTAATGGTGCTTGGCCAGGTCTTAGCTTTGGCTGGGTTACTTTTGGAAACTGTGTAGAAAGAGAAAGATAGAAAAGGCAATTTTTTTATGAACATTTAAATGTGTTTAAAGAAAATACAAAGACAAAAGAATACATGAAACAAAGGAAAGAAGAATGAATGAAAGAGAAAAGAAAGTTTTAATGTGGACATTTTCATCTGTTGAAAGGAAGAAACAAAGAAAAATAATGAATGAATGAGAAAAAAAGAAATCCTTTAATCTTGTTGACATTTACTTCTGTATAAAGAAAGAAAGAAAAAGAAAAAATACACATTTTTATTATTTTTAACATTTAAATGTGTTTAAAGAAAGATACAAAAAAGAACATATGAAAGGAAAGAAAGAAGAATGAATGAAAGAGAAAGAAAGTTTTAATCTTGACATTTTCATGTGTTGAAAGAAAGAAAGAAACAAAGAAAGAGAATGAATGAGAAAAGAAATGCTTTAATCTTATTGACATTTACTTGTGTCAAAGAAAGACAGAAAGAAAGAAAGAAAAGAACGAACGGAAGGAAGGAAGAAAGAAAGAAAGAAAATGTTTTATTCTTACAAAAAAGAATAAACCAAGACACTTGAGGAAAACTTTTTTTTAAAGTTAAAATGTCTTTATTAATACAGCTAATGCATATATATATAGAGAGAGAGAGAGATAGATAGATAGATAGATATTCTATTCTCTCAGACACACCTCTTTCTAAAGAGTGTGTCTCGGCTTTATCAAAAGGTTTGTCTTTTGCTTCCATATATAGGGCAAATCAGTACCAAATTAAAGTTGACCTGTTCAAATTTTATAGGAACTTGCACCCTAAATTGTGGTATAAGCAAAATCAGCACATCCAGAACAACATGCTATTACCAGACCTGCTTTCAAACCTAAATCTACATTTCACCTTGTTATCAACAATGTTTGTCTCAATGCCTTTGCTAAAAAATTATCTCGTCAGGCAGACAAAATGTTTGAAAACAGGAATATGGTGTACAAAACAAGAAAATGAAGCCATTAAATGGTTGTCTAATATGGACAGTTTAAATCTGGAATGCTGATGAGGGAGGTACTATTGTGATATGGGGGAGATAAAAATATGAACTAGAGGCCTACACACAGTTAGACAACATTGACTACTATGTACCCTTATCCAGCAACCCCTTAGAAAACATGAAAAGTGAGTTGCAAACTATTTTGGATTATGCTATGGAAAAGGGTGGATTTCCAAGCAAGAATATGACTTTCTTTTCCCTATTAACCCAAGGTTGGCAGTTTTTTATCGATTGCCTAAGGTCCAGAACCCATTAACCCTCCAGGAAGGCCTGTTATTAGCAACACTGGCACTATTTCAGAACCAGCTTCCAAATATTTTGATTATCATATTAATCCTTTTGTGTCCAAACTGCCTTCTTTCCTCAAAGATACGACTCATCAAATAAGTTACCTGAACTCACAGATGTTGGTTCTTTTTTATGGTGACCATTGATGTTGAGTCACTTTATACCAACATTGTTCATCATGAAGGCTTGGAGGCATTATCTTCATTTCAGCCCAGAAGAGACTATGCCCCCTACTAATTTACTTGTACAATTGACAGAGTGGACATTAAATAGCAATGTTTTCCTTTTTCAGGACAAACTCTACCAACAGCAAAAAGGCATTTCTATGGGAGCATGCTTTGCCCCTAACAATGCCAATTTGTATCTTGGAAGAGTGGATTAAAAGTTTGCACTTTGTTCTGCTAACCCATTTTATGACAATATTAAATGGTATAGGAGGTATATAGATGACATCTTGATGTTGTCATAAATATGTCAACTCTCTCAATAAGAACTTAAATTAAGTATTGAATATAGTAAAATAGAAATTAATTTCCTGGATTAAAAAATTTTTTTTAAATGATAATGGCTCACTTCACAATGCTATCTATAGAAAGAGTACAGCCCATAACACATGCAGTCATGTTTCATTTTTCCTGGAATTGGAATGTTTGAGCATTTCAAATTTGGTTTTCTATTGATTTACTGATGAAGACAAATATCAATTGCTACTTCTTTACATAGAAATTGTGGAGTATCTATAACATTTGTACTGCACCCGGTATAGAACACAACTTGCACAGAAATATTCAAGAAATGCAATGACATATTCTGTTCAGACATACATGCAGTGACTCTTGATCTAGTTTTTACAGTACTTGTTTAATTTGAATGAAACTGATGATCCATTGCCACTTTATATATAGTCTTATCAGATACAGCTGTGTCCATCATTTGAAACTGCCTGCATACTTTACATGTGCAGTTTTATATTTATTAATATTCATATATTTTGTATTTTTACACATATTTTGTTCCTGTTTGTTTCTCTCTTTTTTTCATGAGTACTGATAAACATTTCATTGATATAAAGTTTTTTCTCTGATATAAAAGTGAGTTTTAGTTTAAAATGAAAATTGTCAAGTAATTTTGAGTTTTATTGTGAATTCTTTAACTATAATTTGTTAATGTGCCATGCCTGAATGAAATTTGTTCTGACAACTGATTGAGAGGAGCTTTTCCAAATGAAATACAATTTTGACTTTGTAATAATCTAGCTATATTGTAATGTGAAAAATGAGACAGTGGAAACAACTATGCCAATTTAGTAATTAGTATTTTAACATTAGTAATATTTTGTTTTTTCGTTTATAAACAATTTATCTTTTCTTTTTATAACCTAATTGAATCAAACTACAGATGTTTGGTTAATGCACTGTTAATAAGCGTTGTTTATTAAATTGGTGAAGATTGTAGCTTCATTGTGTGATGATGAAGTTTGGCTTCCATTCTGATTCCTAACAATAATATTGGTGACGTTTTGTGTTCACAGAATTCACAATATCTTTTTGCCATTTTGTTATTGGAAATGGGTGGTTGTTATGGACACATCATGACTGAAGGTATAAAGGAGTCATGTTGCACTGCAACAATTTCTGGGCCCTCTGGCAGAATGTGGAGCTCAGGCTTTACACCCCATACTACTGCTTTTTGTTACACTCTAAAAATTAAATCATGTATTTACTTAATCTGGTTATGTCAACCGGTCCCACAAAACATGGCTGTTTAAATGAGGAGACATAATATGCAATTAATTGTAACAATTTGTTCGTTTGCTTTTCCCATTTAAACATCTAAGTCGAACCAGTTGACATAACTAGTTTAAGTAAATATAACATTTCATTGTTCAGAGTGTAGTCTGGGTGTCTTTCTCATGTCTGAAATGAAAAAAAATGTTACTCTCTGAATAAGCATACAGCAAAGATCATTTCAAACTATGATATATGCTTTAGAAATGTACTGCAGGCCACATCATGAAAATTGCCATTTCAGTATGAAATCCATTAAAATTACAGTTGTGTGTGGGACTGGGATGATTAATCTGCATTTTGTTCCAAAATTGTTATGCATTCTTAAAAATGAATCAATCAGTTAGTCTGATTTAAACAATTATTTTATTAACTCTGGATCAGTTTCATAACACATCTCACTAAAAGCCAGTGACTTAGGTGCTTTTGTTGGTGAGGAAAGGTTTGCTGACCTTGACTTCGCGGGCGATACTGTGATCTTTGTGGAATCAACGGATACCCTGATTGCAGCACTTGAGCAATTGAATGAGGAGTCAGAGTGTCTGGGTTTGCGATAGTCCAGGATCAAGACTAAGATCCAAGCATTTAATGACTTCGTGGACTCAGCCATCAGAAGTGTATCTGTATGTGGTGAAAGTGTTGAACTTGTTGAGACATTCACTCATCTCGGCAGTGACATTCATGTTTGTGGGTCTTAGGCTTTTGAGATTGGGAGACACGTGGGAAGATCTCATGGAGTCATGAGGTCGCTGGACAGAGGTGTTTCGAGATACCAATATCTTCACAGGAGAACGAAAGTCCAAGTCTTTAGGCTTCTGGAGCTTATTGTTAACCATTCTTATTGTATGGTTGTGAGACTTGGACGCTAACCAGTGACCTAAGGTGACGACTAGATGCCTTTGGTACCAGGTCTCTTCAGAGGATCCTTGGGTACTGCTGGAATGACTTTGTGTCAAACGAACGGTTACTTAGGGACACTAAGATGAGGAGTATCATTTGCATTGTGAGGGAGCGTCAGCTTTGACATTTTGGCCATGTGGCGCATTTCTTTGTGCATGAGCCAGCTCATAGGTGCCAGAGTGTTGAAGACCCCAGTAGCTGTAGAAGGCCAAGGGGACGTACACGCTTCACCTGGCTGTGACAGATACATGGTTATTTTAGAGATGTGGGGATGGACCGGTTGTCTGCCTGGGTGGTTGCCATCCAGGACCCACTTTGACACTTCCGCGACACCGCGGAAGTGTCAAAGTGTGGCACCAGCACATGCTCCAAGACTTAACTTAACTTGACTCACTAACATTTATTTTTAGGCTATTTTCCATACAAGAGGTACTTTCCCCTGTGACTTTGCAGAGAGCGGTGAAGGAGCGTTCCAATAATGTCTTTGTTCACAAGACAAAGTTATAAATGACAAAAGAACTGTTTTTGCAACAATGCCTGGAACATCGGCATTGTACTTTAATAACAAAGACACAAGGGATAATCCCTCATACTTGTAAGCTTCCAAGTTCATACCAACCTTATCCCCATTTACCAACCCAATAATAGTGCTTTTACACAATTCTGTGGGTTGATTTACGCCACTCAATACAAAGTTCTGGAATTGTACCAGCTCAGTATGATCAGACATGTAGTGTTGAAAAGCTGTGTAAATTAGTGTTCAAGTTTGATTAAGTGGAGTGCAAACTGCTGCTGCATTTCGGGTTTGATACAGTATAGTAGCTGGCCAGCAGAGGGAACTACCAAACTAACATGTTTTCAAGAGAAAGCACAAATCCCAACATAACCTGAAGTTTGTGCTGTTGAAAACAAATCATCCTTATGCACGTCACAGTTTCAGGTGGGTTTTATTTCTTCATAGAGGGGTTATCATTTCTCTGAAGGTTCTGCTGCTCTGCTGGAAAGGTTAAAGGTTTGATTTGAGCTATAATCCACAGTTAGAGAACTGCTCCACAACAGCAGAATATTTGTTCTTCTCCGTTTGTGCAGGCACAGGTCAACACTGTGAGAGCCCCATGACCCCCGACCCCCAACACAAAGCCAGCGGTGGGGATAGTTTCTCTGCATATGGAAGTAAAGTGGGGGGTGGACTGACCAAGGAGGTTGTGGACTTCGTCCCATGGGGTCAGATAAAAGCTTGCTGCTCCCTCCCCTCTTCTCCTCCCAGCTCTGCACATACAGCACAAATCATTATGTAGAGATGTAAATTATAGATGGCTGTCCAGTGGGATCAGCACAGGTATCAGAGTCAGAACAGCATTTTACAGGATTCTTCATGATAGTGTATATTATTTGAGATAAAGGAAACAGAAATACATGCGGTGCAATAAAAGCAACACGAGTGGGTGGAGTCTTTTTTTTTTAATTCAAAGGAAAGAAAAATGATTTAAACAGACTGGTGGTAATAATCATGACACTTGAAATCTAAAGTATCTGCTCAGATGCAGTGTCTCTACTGCCACCCCCCCCCCACACATTTTTTTTCCTAAAATGTCCCACTAAAGCCAGGCTCCTCCCACAGCGGGGGCCATGAGCCTCGGAGTCTGTTTTGTTCTTCCTATAGAAGCCGGGCTGCCATTGTCTCAGTGTGACACTGAGGTCAACTGAACTCACCTCACCCAACCACGGAGCATTCAGCTGCGAGGCTTCACATAGGACAAAAACATCTCACCAGAGAAAGATGCACTCGTACGGATAATGAACGAGCTCTTCAAGGTTTCATCTGTGTAATGCTATGTCAACAGTGTGCCAATTTGAGCCATGATCTAAAACTTAACTTTGAATGCATGAAGCTGAAACAATTGTAGATAGATTTTAGTCTGTAATAGCCATTCGGTGAATGTTTGCCAATGTGAAAACATGAATGATGGTTGTTGAGCAAGATGCATGTTTAGTAAAATGGGATGGAAAGCAGCAATGCCGTTGTTTGGGAGACATTTTATAATTATTATTAATTATTACTGTAGGCAGCTCTAGGGTGGGACTTTATGGAGCTGCAGCCTTCACAAGAACTCCAGTAGCTCCACCAGGAAAAATTGACATTTGCCATTCAAAATCCAATGTTTTCAACCTCAGTTTCTCAATATGACCACCAGTCTTTGATCCAGTCCAGTAGTGTCCCGATTTTCTATACTACCCATGAGACGTGTATGCGCTGCACTGGGATCATCTTTTAATATTATTATTATTATTATATTTGCTTTAGTATGCTAGATTAAAAAATGGATTTGTTGTAGTTTTATAATCTTTGTAACTTAGAATTGTACAGCACTTCATAATTTTTTTGTCTTGAAAGTGCTTTTAAATAAAATTATTGTTGTTGTTTCTTTGTCAAATGACTCCATCCAGGAACCATAACCTGGTGAAAATGAGAAAAGTGAGGACAACAGTCCAACATTCAGAAAGTGTGAAGGACAGCCTGAATACCTTTGGTTCGTAGCCAAACACTTTCTAAGGTTCACGTTTTCTCAAATTAACACAGAATTTCATCATTCTCTCCAAGAATTCCCTCTTTGTCTTAGAATAAAAGTGACAAATGTCAAGAAAAGTAGCTACTTTACATTTTGTTTAGATATTACAACTCCACAGTGTTTTTGTGCCATAAACTAGATGAGTTTTCAATCTTCAAGCCACACAAGATTTTTTTTTTTATTGTTGGGATTTCACTAATTGATGTCACTGGGGATTCCCTTAACATTTCTTTACTTGCTACACAGGGAACAGTTGGGGCTATATTTGAATACAGTGTCATCTACAAAACCAGGTGGAGACTCAAAACTAATACCGTGTCCTTTCTCTTTCATTATAACGTACCATGTAAATTTAAATCAAGGTGCAGTTTTCTGTCATGGGATGGGTGTCAACATACGAGTATTATACTTTAAATATTGATGGATTCATTTTTAAATTTTAATTTTTCTATATTTCACATATTTATATACTTCTGGGCAGATTCTGTGGACCAATAAAGTGTTATTTATATATCATTTATTGGTTGATTATATTTTTTGTTATTTATTTGAATCTACAAAGTATCTAGTAACTAAAACTATGTAATGGAGCAAAAAGTAATACAATATTTGCCACTGAGATGTAGTGGAGTAGAAGTAGTCGTACCTTAGATTTGTGGAGTACTTGAGTAAATGTAATTAGTTACTTTCCAGGATGTGGGGTGATTTAACAGTAGAATTAGAAATATTAAAAAATGGAGATGATTTCTGACACGGAATATATTTTAGTGCTTTTAGCATTTTGAGGGGGTTTTTTTTCTACTCAGAGCATAAAGAGTTAAACAAAAAATCAATTTACTCTTGTTCACATTGCATGGAACAGATCATTGCACAAAACATGTGCCACATGTGTCACACAGTCTGTGCTTTTAGAACACAGTGTCCCTGGTGGAGAGGAAGCTCACGGAATCTGACAAGTTGAAAATATGAGGCATGATGTGGCTGAAGAAGCATGAAACATGTTCATCCATGGAAGCCAAGTTCAGCGCCACAGGAGAGACAGTGAAACAATTGTATGTTTGTACAAAATAAATAAATAAATAAACCTTTACATAAAGTTTGATGTCTCACAAGTAGATTCCAGAAAAGTTATTGACCTTCACATGTGACAATGCAGCTTTTCTAAAGGTGAGAGGTTCAGAGAAAGGGTCACAACAAACAATTGATTCATTTTTTATTATTATATCTCCGTGTGTGTAATGTCTGCTACATTTATGACAGTAAACATTTCCCTTTGGAGAGGCAATAAAATCTGATTTTTTTATTATATTTATTTTGTCACCTAAAGAACACAGTTTTCTCTTCACTGCAGGTTAACTAATTTATCCCAACACCATCAGAAGTGCAATGTACTGTATGCATATCCAAACCTCCAAAATGCTTCAGAAAACACTTTGGACTTTTAAATTTTGCTTCATAGTCTCATCAAACATAACTGATCAACAAAACACAAATTAAACACCATCATTAGTTGGATTTCATAAAAATGTTGGTGTTAATCCATAAATTGCTGAGGAGTCAGAAGCACATTGATATAGAAATATGTAAATCATTGTGTTTCTCAGCACTGTTTGAAGTTCATTATACGCTGCTACAGTATGTCGCTTAATAACTTTGTAACATTTATCATTCATTTGTAGTTTCAAACTTTATGTTTCATTACTTTTCTGTCTGTTAATATTTCCTTGTTTGAAACAGACCAGACACTGAGATGCAGATTGTTGCAAATATTTACTTGATGTATGATTTAAACAATGTTTGCAGTTAGTAGTTTTATTTTAAATAAAGAGTTTTATGGTATGATCTTTGGTTACGCATTGGCATGTTGTTAAAAATAATTGTGTTTATAAGATTCTGACTGATACTACAAAAAGTAGTGAAACTGAAGATTGATGTGGCTGCTACTAAATTTATTTTAATTTAAAAAAACACAAAACAGGATTTGTAGCTCCAATTATGGTATTTCAAGTAATGTCTAAATTGGAAGGATACTCAGGGTGCATTCCTGCACCAAAGCCTGCTTGTAGGTATTGTAGGGCTTTATTTGTTTGTTTAAAAAAAAACAACTTAATAATTCCTGCTGCTGCTCCTTCATGAATAGCATGTAATAGCACCTATTCTAGACCAGGCATCGGGTCGCAGTCATGGTGAACGTTCCGAAGACCCGCAGGACTGCAAGAAGTACCAACCCCATAAAGTTACCCAGTACAAGAAGGGGAAGGACTCCCTCTACGCACAGGGTAAGAGAAGATACGACAGAAAGCAGAGTGGGTATGGTGGTCAAACGAAGCCCATTTTCCGGAAAAAGGCGAAGACTACAAAGAAAATTGTGTTGAGGCTCGAGTGTGTGGAGCCCAACTGTAGATCCAAGAGAATGCTGGCCATCAAGAGATGCAAGCACTTTGAGTTGGGTAGTGACAAAAAGAGAAAGAGCCAGGTCATCCAGTTCTAAACTGTGGCCCAATGCTCTGGGTAAAGTTATCACAGTTTTCAATAAATGAATTACTACATTTAAAAAAAAAAAAATGCAGTGAGTGAGAGAGAGAGAGAGAGAGAGAGACATCCCCTCCAGTTTATTAACTCAGTAATTGCTGAACCCTGCCACCTGCTGGGCATGCTGCAGGAAATAAACTCCAATCACACCTGCTCCTAATTTCCAGTGTGTTTGATGATAAGATTATTTCCTGCAACAATCCTGTCCAGGGTGTACCCCGCCTCTCGCCCAATGACCGCTGGGATAGGCTCCAGCACCCCCCATGACCCTTAATTGGATTAAGCGGGTATAGAAGATGGATGGATGGGTATAGAAAATGAATGAATGAATCCCAGACATGGTCTATGGTATATTACATAAGCAAACAAAGGTTTTTTGTTTATTATTATTATTATCATCATCTTGCATTAAAGCTCACAAAATTGTAATCATTTTATCCTCATATGCCCTTTTAATTTGGTAAGTTACAAGATGATGCCATTTATTGTTTTGGAATTGTGTTAAACTGGAGGGGATGGACTCACTTATCTATATCTATTTCTCTATTCACTCACTGCATTTTCCAGGGTACATGCCTAGGCTTTTCCAAAGCCTAGGGGGAAAAATATGCTTTTTTAAAAGCCAGTTAATAAGACAACACAGAGACTCACACAAAACTATAACCTCCTTGCAGCGACAACAACTGAGTTATAAAACATTTCCTTAACTTTTAAGTATTTGCAGTATAATATCAAACATTTGTTATATTTATTCAGGACATTTGCCAAGTAAGAAAGCACAGCTTTTTTTCTTTTTTAAAGAAAATCAGATGCAAATCAAATGTTATTTATTGGAAACTTCTCACAAAGAACAACTGCTGAATGATGAAGCAGTCGATTCTAGCAGAAGAGTTTCTTCTCTGATTATCTTCCTTAAGAAATCCAGTCTGCAAAGTATTGTGTGCACTTGGTATAGTGCAATCCAATTTCACGTTGTCTCATGTGGCATTTCTTCACAATCACTGAAAACTACGCAGATGCAGCATTTAATCGGCGGCTGCAGCCTGCATGTCATCAACTGTACAGATTCAGGACTGGCATCGTATTAGTGAAATAATGGCGTGGCAGCAGAACACATTAGACTTTGTAGTAGATGTTAGTGGGACTCTGAGGCGTTATTTCCTGAACTATGTACACAGGGGCCCCATAGTCACTGCTCACGCGCTCATAATGACGACAGATCATGCTGTCAGCGGGCCGCAGAGGAAAAACCACATCGCTGCGCTCTGAGCCGTTGTTGTCACTGCTGATGCTGTCCCGCTTTGTCACACCTAAAGTGTTGAGGGACACGGAGGCGGACTGCTGCCTATCTGGGACACAGCGATGGCGGTGGTGCCTCCACAGCAGGACCAACAGAATGATGATGCCCAGGAGGATGACCACGCAGCCACCGACGACCCACACCAACAGTCTCGGTTCAGAGCCGCCACGGCCACTGGGTTTTAAGTCTCCCGTTTCTGCATCTGAATACAAAGGAGAAACATAGAGAGACACGATCAGGACATGTGACTCAGGAACAGCATCACTCTGCTTATGACCCTGATAAGTGTTAATATAGAGCATCATCCTGCTCAGAGCTGCACAGCAGACAACACGCTCTTATGTCATATAGAGCCTTTGTCACTCTCACAACTTGGTCTAAAACTACATTTTATGGGAAGGGTAAAAATTATACAAAATAGACACAGATTTATCAAATTTTAAATTTATTACCGATGAGTTTAGTGGGATAAGGGAGCTGGACAAAATTTCATTTGCGGAGTCAAAATGAAACATACATTACTGTACAAAAGTCTTAACCACACTCGTGTTTCTGTATAAATGTGGGGTTTTTTTTTTTTAAATTCATGAGCATATCAGTAAAATATCAACTTTGCAAATGTCAATTAAAAAAATCAAATGTTATAGTAAATTATTACAATTTTATATTAAAGAAAGTAAGACATTTTTCAGATTAATAAAAATTTGAATCCCTTGTGGGATTCAAATTTTTACAGCCCAATGCAGGATTCCACAATAACAAAGAGGCAATAATAATCAATGAATAATTAACCAATCAACATGATGTTTTCATAAAACCATGGGCCCATTAACTGTCAAACATCTCAACCCTTTGAGCCCTGTTTTA
>OMMV01010634.1:4195-14341 GCA_900302635.1 Chatrabus melanurus
ATATATAATAGTAACAGTTAAAGAGTAGATCTGGTTAACCAGAACCAAAAACACTCACAGGAAAGTGTTTCTTGTTGCCACTGCAGAATAATACTAAAAGATGAAAATGTCATTAGAAGTGTCTGGTAGCATTGAGTTTACCTCAGTAAATGTAAAGAAACTATTTAAAATGCCAGATTATACAGTTAGACACTTACCTTAGACCTCCTGAGGCCTTGGCTGGAGAAGTAACCTGCATTGGACTGGCATCTCATCCACTGGGAGTCGTAGACTCTCATTTGCCTCATGTTACGGAATCCGAGGAAAAGCTCCGGTTCTAGAGGGCCTCAGGGCCTATATAGGACTTTCTTCTGCTTTGCTCACACCTGATTTGTTTTTTTAACTCTGGTGTTTCTCAGGTATTGATTGGCTTAGCACACCTATAAATAATCTACTTTCGGCTGCTCCCAGTTGAAACTTGGGGTCACCACAGCAGATCCCATATGGATCTGCATGTAGATTTGGCACAAGTATTACGCTGGATGCCCTTCCTGACGCAACTCCACATTACATGGAGAATGGGCAGGGGTGGGGTTCGAACCGGGAACCTTCCGCACTAAAAGTGGTTGCACTAACCACTAGTCTGAGTTAATTAATTGGAGCAGAAATTGTTCGAAAATATGCAAGGCAGTTACTCTCCAGGAGTTGGGTTGGAGAGCACCTGTCCTAAAATTTTAGCATTGCATGTCAAAAGTCAAGTCTTATATTATCTCCCAATGCATGAGAGTCAAGCTGACCTGGGACTTTTGATGAGACTCACCATGCAAGTCATTCTAAAGTTCTGACATTGCTTGTCAAAAGTCTAGGTGGGAGATACTGTGAAAATATCTCCTAACACATGACAGTCAAGCTGAGTTGGGACTTGAGATTTACAGTGCAAGTCACTCTAAAGTTTTCACGTTGCAAGTCAAGTCTCAAATCACTCTGGAGTTTTGACCCTGCAAGTTACAACTCAAGTCCGGAGTCATCGTCCAACAAATGGCAGTCAAGATAACTTGGGATTTAGTGTTTTGGCCAATTTCCACCAATGATATGTGGATGACAGTCAACTCCAGAATTGCCCTTAAAGGGTTTGTTTTGGCAAAGGTCAAGATCATTGGGGTCAAAGGTCAAAATTCTGATTTTTTTATTTTATTTATTTATTTATTTTCAAATCCGATGTCAACCAATCTTGGCACACATATATGTAGGTGGATTCTGGAATTGCTCAGGTGACATTAAATTTACCAAAAGTCAATCATTGGGGTCAAGATCATTGGTTTCACAGGTCAAAATTTAAGTTTTTTTTTTCCACTCCAATTTGCATCTAAGTTAACACACATATGGGATGGGTTCCAGAATTGCCCAGTAAGGTCAAATTTGCCAAAGGTCAGTCATTGGGGTCAAGGTCATGTCTACCTGTCTGTTTGTTGGCCAACTCCTGGCAGGTCTTTTTGCTGATTTCTACCAAAATTGGTATGTTATGAAGGTTGGCCCCGAAATTGCCATGAAGAAAATTAATTTTGGCAAAGGTCAAGCAATTTGATTTTCAACCCGATTTGGACCAAATGTGGCACACACTTAGGTGGATTGCAAAACTGCCCTGGCAAGGTCAGCCAGAGGTCAATCATTACTGTGAAAGTCAAGGTCACTGGGGTCAAATTTCAGATTGCCGTAGTCGTTACTGTCTTCATGTCCATGGCTACTTTGACCTCATTTAAGTTTATTTAACGTAATTCAGACTTTTGTGTTTTATTTGTGATACTTTTTGTCAGTTGTGCATCTGTTTTCCGGTGTGCGTGGCATTTGCCTGCCTGATTATCTTTTCTCCTAAGTGTGTGTTGTGTGTGTTTGCGTGTGCATGAGAAGAGGGGCAGGGCACTGTTGTAAACTTATCAGCTGGTGATGACTTTCCGCACAGCTCTAAGACAACTTAAGCCCTCTCTAATTACAGCACATCTGTTGCAGCAGAGAGGTATTCTTGTCATGTGGTTTAACAAACACTTTTGCATTCAGAGGAGTACATACCTAATGAGCCTCACAGCCCAGGGCAACGCACGTCTCCCTGCTAAGATCAAAAATCCTAACCTTCATGCACGACGCGCACACGCCGAAGAAAACACAGGACCGTGCGCAGTCAAAAGATGCCACAGACACACAAACGCATATAAACAGTGCAACAACCTGTTTTTCAAAAAGAGACATGAACAAATGATTCGAATGAAAGGAGCCAAACTCAGAGCAGGTACATGTTTACACTCTCTGACAACATTGTGAAGGTGTTATCACGGCGGAAATCAAACAACCCGTCTGCTCTAATTATTACCTGCCCTAAATAAAGAGAAGTTGTCTTTGCAGCCGAGGGGATGAAATAGGTTGAACAAAATAACATCAAGAAGCAGATGAAGAAAACACCCACAAGGATATCTGCCAGTCAGCGTAAATGTCCCATATTCATTCCTGAGCTTCGGAGATGCACTAGTTAGAGTAGCACGTGTCCTAGGTCGTGGCACGATGAGGCAGGGTGGCCAATTCCTTTCTTCGACTTTTTATAGCACCCAACTGAACTCAATCAGGCACGCCTTTCTGCATCAGGTGCTAGACCTAAACAGTATTTAAACTAGCAACCTGTGATAGAAGTTGGGCAACCAACAAGTTGACCTAGGTTTGATTCTTGGACACCCTAGATGTCTATGTCCTTGGAAATTGGAATTGTCCCAGTCCACCCAGCTGTAAATGGTTACAAGTCTTTGCTGGGGAAAATCCCTGCGTCTTGCATCCCATCCAGAGGAAGTCATAGACTCTCATCCATTTCATGCTACAGTATCTGAGGATAAGTACAGGCACCAATGGGTCTCAGGGCCTATGCAAGATACCATAATACCAAAATATGTTGGTTTTGTGTGGCCTTGATATTTGATCATTCTGTCCAAAATGGAACCATTTTATCCTTCCAAACTCACAACCCTTCCACCCTGTTTAATCCGTAGCAATACCAATCTGTCTGAGATAAAGTCATCCAAGTTCAAAGTTCATCTGACCAACAGACAGGTAGTGTATAACTTTGCATTACAGTTTATTAGTAACCATTAAAGCTACAGTGTGTAGGATTTAGTGTCATCTAGTGGTGTGTTTGCAGATTGAATTATGCCGTCACCCATCATGATTTTGTTTTCCTTCATGTTTTTGCTTCCTTGTCGACGGGGATTCATGCTCCTTTGCCTTCTCGTGTCATAAGCAACATGCATGATCTTCCATTTCACAAAAATGAGGGTTCTCAAACTTGTTAGCCTGAACTAGCAACCAGTAGACAGTCTATAGGGGAGCAACCACTCATGTGAAAAGTGGAGTAAGTATGTCCCTTTGGGCTACTGTATCAAGGTGGTGGGTGCAACATGGCAGCCTCCATGTGGGGCCCACTCCCATGTAGATACGAAGGGCTCATTCCAAGCTTATGAAAACACATCACTTCATTGTTGCAGGTAAAATTATACACTAATGAACAGATGGTTATGAATGTTATATTCCATTTATGCTAATAGACACCCTGAAATCATACATGCTGTTGCTTTAACTAATTCCTCAAAATAAGCATACTAAATATCCCCTATTAGGGCGCTCCTAAAATATGAAACTTTCAGAAAATCATTATCCAAGTAGTATAATATCATAGTGTGATCCCAACTGTACAATGCACTAAGGTAAATTTGATGTTATATAATGTATCGGTGGCAATCTAAATAACTGCTAGGGATCTAGTATTTTGAAATTTGTATAACATTATGCATTACATCTTGTATGTGCCTTAGTTATTTGATGTTCTCTGAAAGCTGGAAAAAACCAAATTGTTGAGGATTTTCAACTGCATTCAACTGCGAGAGCTTATGGAGTCAACAGGTCAATGGACAGAGGTGTTTGGCGATGCCGATATCTTTGCAGGAGAACGAAAGTCCAAGTCTTTAGGGTCCTGGTGCTACCTGTCTTACTGTGTGGTTGTGAGACTTGGACGCTAACCACTGACCTAAGGTGACGACTGGATGTCTTTGATACTAGCTCCCTTCGGAGGATCCTTGGGTACCACTGGAATGACTTTGTAATAAATGATCGGTTACTTAGAAAGACTAAGATGAGGAGTATCACTTGCATTGTGAGGGAGCGTCAGCTACAACATTTTGGCCATGTGGCACGTTTCTATGTGCATCATCCAGCACATAGGTGCCTGAGTGTTGAGGACCCCAGTGGGGGTCCTGGAGAAGGCCCAGGGGATGCCCACGCTTCACCTGGCTGCGGCAGATAGATGGTTATTTTAAAGATGTGGGTATGGACTGGTTGTCTGCCTGCGTGGTTGCCATTCAGGATCCGGGGCGGTTCCGTGGCGTCATGGATGCGGCGAAGTGCAGCGTCAGCACATGCTCCCAGACTTGAATTCAACTGCATTGGGCAAGTCCTAAATATTCTTCTATTTTCAAAACATTTTAGATATAGTGCCCCCATATGAGGCATCGCCAAATGGTGGGTTTGAGGATTAAAAATATGCAACATGACATTTCTCTATATGTGATGGGAACAACCTAACCCCCTATACATAAGCACTGGCTAAAGTTTTGAGCTTGGCCTGTGAACTTGACTTTTAACATTTTAAGCCTCGTCCATTCCACCAAGTTTGGTCCAAGTCAGATCAACACTCTTTCGTTATGTTGTTCACACACACACACACACACACACACATACACACACACGGAAACACAAGACAGAAAACAATACCCCAGAATGCACAACCGTACACAGGTGTAAAAATTCGATTTACATCACTGGTAATTTGAACATTCCCACAGAGTCACTGGATGAAGTTCCTGTGCTTCTTTTGACTTCTCGCACTCAGTACTGATTACATTATCCATCGGAATCATGGTACTACTGGTGGCCAAGTTTGGGAAGTCATGGTGATCTGATTGGTTTTTCATTGTTTGTTGCATGTGCATCCATGGATGGGCGAACAAAGGTTTCGACAAGCATGGGGGAAAAAAATGTACGCACTTGGTAATTCAATTACAACATGGGTGTGACAGTCTAAATGTTGGCTTTCTTTTCTTTTCTGAGCTGTTTTTTGATGATGTATGTCTGTAACTTAAAGGAAAAATGGTCATTTCCGCAGCCGTGAGGGTTACGTGTACAGAATTTGGTGTGGACCTCTGGATGTGGGCACAACCCCATTATCCGTGATTACGCAGACGTGCATGCTCAGTGCTCACGCCGAATATGAACAAAACCACACAGACGCTCTGACGGCAGACTGGCATCAATCTCCTGCACGTGTACAAAAAGCATCTGTCCATCAAGGCAACAAACAGACACGCACACACCCATACTGACTGGATCTGCCACCGTTTTGAAGCATATTAGCTGAGGGGGTGGAGCCAGTTGTTACTGCGTTACATCACTGAATGGAAACTTGTTGCGGATATTGCAACTTGCAAAACGTCAGTCAGGCTCCCATCTGCACATGGTCCTAATAGACGATAACGAGACATCATCGTCCCTAAAACAACGTGGCACACGCACACAGGGAAACTGAGCCCGGCTCATCTCCGCAAACGAGAAACTGGTGCCTTTTATCAAACAAATTGTCCAAAAAAAAACAAAAAAAACCTCAAATTGTTTTCCCTGCAAAGTTTATCTTAAGGCTTTAGTCAATTGCTGCTGCTGGATCTGAGGAGTTGGGCATCACATGGATTTAGCATATGGTTCGCTGCAATGCTGAGGCTTAACTCCAGCTTGTGGTTTCTGACTGTCAACCTCCTTGGCTTAGGCTCCGTTTTCCCTCAGACATTCCAAATGTCATTATGAGATATATTGCAGAAAAAGTCGCACACACGCGTACGCATGCACGAGCCCTGTGACGCATTGCAAATCTGACGGGCTGCGCACGCGTGCGGGCTGCGCGGCTCTCGCCTGTGAGCACCCACACGTGTTTCCTGTCTGAATCCACCATAATACCATGTGTCTTCCGTGTGGCTGGTCGTCCTCCTTCTACAGCGGTCGCCGCGCTAATATGCTGCACCCCCTAAAGATACAATATACACTTATTGGCGAGCCACTCTATTAGTGACAAAAGGTCACACTGTGAAAATATTAAACTCATGAAGGACCTGCACTCTCTCCGCGCCCAAATATGCGGAGAAAGCACAAAAAAGGTGTTGTGTCCACTGTGTATGATTATATCTTCTTCCTTCATCCTTCGAGCAGTGACCCCAGGGCGACTATTTTATTGGTCTCAGATGCTGGCTGCCTCACAATGTACAAAAGAGCCTGTTATTCCAGACTAATATTAAAGCTGGCCTTCGCATGCAGCATTATCCACACGCGCACAATACGCAAGAGCGCACGTACACACCCGTGCATAATGTGTGCAGAGAAATCTTTATGTGGCGTGCGGCTGTGTTTTGGCTCCAGATGCCTGTTAGCAGTGGCACGGACCGAGCAAGTTTGAGGAAGTGCTGCAGCCTCTCCATCCTGTCAAAAGCCAGTCAGAGCCACAGAGAAGTGGCTGTGTCCACTGTCCATGTTGAAAAGCATTATACTGTCCATGAAAGACTGCCTTCAGTCTCGCCAATGATCTGTTTGAGTGCAGGCGGGCACACAGTACAGTCATACGTTGAGTGAACTGACTCGAACTGAATCTGCATATCTGTGCACGTGCATGTAAATGCCTTTCTTCACATGCACATACAGTTTAAACATGTGAGCGTGCACATCTGTGCATGTGAGCTCATTATACGCAAATTGTTATTACGTCCATCATAGATGTTATTAGGGGTGTGCATCTCTCCCTTAAAAAATGACCCCATACATATCTAGATACATGGGCGATGATACTTTTTATTATAGAATGATATCATTCGGTGAAGTGTGATGGAATCCGATGCAATTCTTTGTTTAATGAAGACATTCACTTTCCATGATAAATTAGAATAAGCCAAATGTGGAATTGCTTGCCTTCAAATACATATTTGTGGGATGTCCCATGTAACGGACAGTTACATGGGACAGTTACATGTTCTCCTCCTGTTCTCGTTTAGACAGCAAACTCACTTCTGAGTTTGCTGTCTAAATGGCAACGCGCCAGTTATTGGTGCACCTGTCTCTTAAACGCAGTGACACTTTTTTCATGTTATGCCCAAAATACACCATGACTAATTAATTGATTAATACAATCGCGTTGCACTGTGTGCCTGACTTTGCACTAAGATTATGCACCAATAGCAAAGTGGAGATGGACACACCTCAAATGCTTTTGCCCTCTGCATTTTAGATAATGCACTATAGAGCATCAACATAGGGCTCTTGGTGTTGCTACCAATATGTTGACTTGGGTTCGATTCCGGGTCAGGCAACTTGTCTGTGTCCCTGGACAAGACAATTCATCTGCATTGTCCCAGTCCACCCGGGTGTAAATGGGTATAGGCCTTGGCTGGGGAAGTAACCTGCAATGTACTGGCATCCCATCCAGGGGGAGTTGTAGACTCTCATCTGCTTCATGCTACTGAATTGAGGGATAAGCACTGGCACCAATAGGTCTTCTACATATGTATTTTCATATACTTCCATAAATTTCTCTAAAAGCTTAAAGCTGATCTCCTTGAGAATGGGTGAAATGATCGACATTATCAAGTGGAAGAACCCAATAAGGTTTGGTGTTAAGCAGGATCTAGTTGTGGAATATGGATCTTTTTATCCTTTGGTTTCTTTTGAAGTTGAGCATTTTGACATTTGAGCAATTGCTCCAAACCCAGTACACCATTTTTGATTAAACCAATTATAAATATCCAATGACAGAGAACAAGTAAAACATTTTGGAAGACCTCATTAAGGATCTGGATCTGCTATTTTTAATATACATTTGGAAATGAAGTTGCTGTGTTAGAAGAATTACAGTTACAAACATGGTATGATGTCACTCTTATTTCATTCCAGGATTATTCAGCATTGGAGGAGGTGTGGACTCTTCAAGTGCCCCTTTTGTATGTTTGTTTGTCCATTGAGTTTGTGCGTTCATGAGTTTGTGTTTGAGTATTCTGAGCATGCAGGAGTGTTAAGTTTGTGTGTACTGGGGAGTTATAGCTATCAAATACTTTTAAAAGCTTGATTTCCCCTGGGAAATAACAGAGGTCAGCTCATCGGCAAGAGATGAAAACAACATTTGCATCCAATTGGTCACGCCCACGACATTAAAGTTTTAGCCAGACAAAAACATGTCAAAGAAATTTACATCGCTCCGCTGACAGTCCAACAGACTCACGGACACAGCCCATTGCCACTTCCAATTATTAAGGCTACTTTTATTGTCTGTGAACTCCTTATTCCCCATTACTAATAAAAACATAACAGGGAGGAGATATATATTTTTTATTTGTCATAGGCATTATCGCCCTCTCCGTCCATTGAGTGTCTATCAAGCTGCCAATCAGAATTAGGGAGTGGGCGAGCAGACGTGAGATGATTCGCCTGGCTCAGCCCCCATGCATGGATTTAAATAATAAAAGAGAGATTTCTCTCAAGGCCTTGAGCGCTGTGCCAATAAGAGACCGGGGAAAATGGGAAAATGGCCGTGTGCAATGAGAAATAACTGCAAATTGAGGGTATAATGAACACGTTTAATATTTCATTTCTCTGGATGGAAATATCTTATAGTGGGTGGCTTTTTTCTATCACTCACCATTTGGTGGAATTAGGCTCTTTTTCTTTTCTTTCTTTTTTTTTTGGCCTTGGAAACCGTGAAAGAATTTTAACCAGCTGCTGAAGCTGGTGGAAGAAAGAGGGAGAGTCTGGTCGGATAAAAACAGTAATCATTTACAATTACACAACACACAATCCGTTCATTCTGCGCAGTCCTTCAATCTCATCTTCAGCAGATCAACAGCTCACATGGGTGTTGGCCTGAGAATGAGTCACCCTTTTTTGGGATGGCAGTGCAATTGTATCCACTTCATTGTGCAATAAGATAATCACCATGATTTTATAATACTAATTAGCAGGCGGCAATTACCCCTTCAAAGTAAATACTATATATACAAGACATAAACTCCTCACAATGCACGGAGGGTTCCACCCAAAGCCCAACACCCTAATACGTGTCAAAGCCACTATCCACGATGAATAATCATGAAGCGAGTACCTCCAACAGCAGAAGAAGACAGAGGGTGGTGAAGAGGAAGAGGAGACATCATGAAAGACCAGACCCCTGCAAGGGTTGTACCACCGGCTGATAGAGGAGGTGGCTGACGTCAAGAAATCCTACCAATGACTGGAAAAGGCTGTACTGAAGGACAGCACACAGGCTCTTATCATAACAGCACAAGAACAGGCCCTGAGCACCAGGTCCATATGAAGAGCTCTTTTCCAAAACGCTATAAATCCATTTGAGAAAATGACATTTTCTACCCAGACCCACTGATCATACCAACATTCATTTTATTCTGTGAAACCTGTTTATTGGCGCAGTCTGAACATGTTCAACAATAACTGGCAAATCGAACAACAATGTTGGTGATTTTAAGCCCAAAGTTGATTATATTTGTTGCCAAAACACTATAAATCCAGACATTCATTTCCTTCTTTCTGTCTTTTTAAAATAAAAGAACATGCAGTGGAAATCCTGTAGTGGATATCAAGTACCACCTTTAAAAGGATGATTTAAAAAATGTTGCATCGTGCACTACAGTGTATTTTCATAAGTGTTTTATCACCTCAATTAAGGTGGTGTTTTGTTGTGATGTAGCAATTGTCACATTGCATATCAGGTTTGTTTCCCCTGTGATTTTGGAATTCAACAGTAATCCTGGGCCATTGAGAGAGTCTGTGGGTGGGGGGAGGGGCTGTTAATAATCTGAGGTAAAATCAGAGCATCTGGGGGTATTTGTTACATATGTCACAGGCACAGGCGGTTCCTTTAAGACTGCAAGGGAAGCTCAGCTTCCTCTAAAATGTCATAAAATAAATGGTCAAATATGGACTGTTGTATTTACATTTCTATTACTAAAAGTGCGCTGGAATGTGTTCAACTTCATGACTAGTTCATTCAGAATCAGTCATTATTTATTGCACATCATCTGACGCGTTTGTCCTCTC
>OMMV01010674.1:1715-14323 GCA_900302635.1 Chatrabus melanurus
TCATCCTCGTCTCACATGACGATCACAATTGTGATTAAAGGTTTGGGTGGTAAGATTTTCAGATTTTAAAGTGGACTGCGGCTTGCTTAATTTTAGGAAAGACTGCTACAGAGCATACTTTAAAACACTTTGGATGTCAAAGCGTAACTGTTTGGGCACTACTTAAAGGAGCACCACAGATAAATGGCCTCAGGTTATGTTTGAAACCATAACCATCTGGTTAAGAGACAACACAAAAAAACCAATGTGCATCATGAAAACTTTTTTTTTCTCTCTTGACTCATGAACGGGGTTATAATGATACCCTCACAAATTAAATAGCTTTAAGAGTTAAAATCAACTGAAATATTTGATTTTATTGCTCCAGTTTTTGCTGTGCAGTAATGATTAATAGTCTATAAATTCTGCATCTTTCATTTTGTGGCCTGGAAAATGCTCACCTTTCGTTTTAAAAGCGAAGTTGCACACCCTGCAGATGTACGGTCTCACATCTGTGTGGGTCCGGATGTGTTTTTTCAGCATGCTCGGCTTCTTACAGCGAATGCCACACTCCTCACAAATGTACTTGCCCCGACCACGACCTCTGACATACACGTAGTCTTCATTGGACTTGTACCTGAAATGTGGATACCAGCTTTTACATCCAGTGAAAGGAACACAGTCCATAAAATACACCGTCATTAAAATGGAAAAAAAGAGGATAGATCTAGCACTATCATCATAATATTACTACTGTTTTTGATAATTAATAACTGGACTGACCCTCCCTCAAAGATCTTAATACGTGTTGGCACTGTTTGTGTCGTGGAAGCCTCCCTCTCTTTCCACTCTTCTTTGGCACTTTTCACTCTGCAGCTGATGTCTTTCACCTTCTTCCCGTAGGTGATGTCCACCTCTTTGCTCTCCGGTTTCCTCTGCAGCTGAATCAGATGAACAAACGTTTTGTTAACATCCATTTTAAGCACACGCCATATCGACAATGTAACACGATGCTTCCGATGCTGTCTGTCACACGTGGCGTTACACAGTGTGGTTTGCAAACTTGCCGCACACTGCTGTTGGGGAATAACCTTGTACTGGACACTTTTGTTGAGTTCCACTTTTTTCCTCAAAGCTATGATGTGCATCCCTCCTCTGTTATAATTTATCTACTTTATCAGCATAAATCAGAACATAAGATGCAACACAGGACTGCCTGTGTTTGCAATTCCTAATAAATCCACTTAAAAAAAATAGTTCTATTTAGTATCCATGCCACAAGTCCACGTTTCCACTCATTTCTTGTGGAATCACTAAAAAGGCGGAATAATAAATCCATAAAGTGATATTTTATCATTCTGAACAGGAACGAACTTTTAGAATTCTAACAATTTACTATTAATTTAAACAAGCACAGTAATTCCAAACTGTGTTCATAAATGAGAACGGAACCCACTTTTACATTGTACTGTTCAAAAAAGTAATCATGAGAAAGAAAGAAAAAAAAATACAAGCCAAGTGATGCAAAAATAAAAATATTTCTAAATATCACATAATTTATGATAAAGAGTGCTTAAAAATAACTTTTTTGAAATTTCAAATTTCTTTTCTTAATGGCATACTAATGAAGCCATTGATCTACACTGTTTAAAAAAATTACGACTCAGTGAAGTCAGCTTGTTGCTTTGACTAAGTTACCTCATGTGAATGTAAAGTGTCTGTGCAACTTGACAGTTTATATAGATATAAATTAACTTGAATGAATCAACTGGAGTCAACAAATCCTTTCTCACAGTCTATCTATCTACCGTATTTTCCAGAGTATAAGTCGTGGGGGTTTTTTTTAGTTTTTTTTTTTACTAGTTTGGGAGGTCATGCGACTTATATTCCGGTGCGACATATATATGGAAATATACTGCATTATCATCTATGGCCACAAGATGGCACTGTCTACAGGTGTGACAAGCTGTTCCTGTATACTATATACTATGTCATTCACACTCCGGAGCAGAAGAAGAAGAAGAAGCAGCTCTGAATGACAGAAACGTTCTTTGTCTTAGAGAACAAGTAAATTTAAGAAACAATACTTTCAAACTGAAAGACCACGCTCTGGAATAAAAAGAGGGAATATAACTTTGTTATACTACTTGGTACAACACTTGTTTGGACTGTGTGAGACAACAAGAACAGCAACAGCAGATCAGCTAAGCTAAAGTAAGGCTATTATCTTTTACAAATGTTTTACGAAAGAGTTTTCAAACGTTTACTTCATGTATGATCATCTGTTCAGTGGCCAAAAGAAGCAATTTACTCACGTTTTGCGCCTGTTACAATAACATTAATTAGCTCGTTAGCTTCTGCTGGCTAAAGCAGTGTGTGAATTGTAAATAAATAAATAATGCGGCGAGTTTTCAAACGTTTAATTACATTGCACGTTTACCTCATGTATTATTGTCTGTTCAGTGGACAAATGAAGCAATTTACTCTCATTTTGTGCCTGGTACAATAAAATTAATTAGCTCGTTAGCTTGTGTTCCCTAATGAAGTTTTT
The DNA here is from genome assembly GCA_900302635.1 of Chatrabus melanurus. Classification (NCBI taxonomy): domain Eukaryota; kingdom Metazoa; phylum Chordata; class Actinopteri; order Batrachoidiformes; family Batrachoididae; genus Chatrabus; species Chatrabus melanurus. The sequence goes on from OMMV01010674.1 coordinate 4,246, forward strand.
GTGTTATAAATAAATAATGTGCTGACAAAATTTATTTTGCTTCTTGTTGCATGAAGTGGCAGCACCGCATTTCAAAAATACATGCAACTTATACTCCAGTGTGACTTATATATGGGTTTTTTCTCCACTTCATGATACATTTTTTGACAGGTTTGACATACACTGGTGCTACTTATGCTCCCAAAAATACTCTCTCTCTCTCTCAACATTTTTGAAATTTCAAATTTAATCTCTTAATGGCATACTAATGATAAAAAAGGAATATCTATCTAAATAGCTTTAGTTATATTTATCTATCTGTCTGTCAGGTTGCAGCGTGGTGGCCTAGCGGTTAGTGCGACCGTGCAGAAGGTTCCCGGTTCGAACCCCACCCCTGCCCATTCTCCATGTAATGTGGAGTTGCGTCAGGAAGGGCATCCGGCGTAAAACTTGTGCCAAATCTACATGCAGATCCATGTGGGACCTGCTGTGGCGACCCCGATTTGAAATTAGGAGAAGCCGAAAGTAGATTATTCTGTCTGTCAGGACAGGTCTGGTCGCGCATTGCAGCATCCACCACAGTACGGAACCGAAGTAACCATTTGTTTGACACAAAGTCAAACATTCAGTCAAACAGTCAAAGTCATTCCAATGGTACCCAATGATCCTCTGGAGAGACCTCGTACCAAAGACAACTAGTTGTCACCTTTGGTCACTGGTTAGCATCCAAGAATCACAACCATACAGTAAGACAGGAAGCACCAAGACCCCAAAGACATGGACTTTCATTCTCCTGCAAAGATATCGGCAAACACCTCTGTTCTGCAACCTCATCACCCCATAAGCTCTTCCATGGTGTCTCTCTTCTATCTAATATCTATCCACTGTATCTCTTGCTCTCTTTTAATACTAGATAGATAGATAGATAGATAGATAGATAGATAGATAGATAGATAGATAGATAGATAGATCAAAATGGAAATGTACAAAAGTTAAAAAAATTTACAGACAAATTATATAAAGTGTGTAGTGTGTTCTTTAAAATTTCTACCTTTCTGTTACCTCTTGTTGCTATTTTGACGTACCAATTTGCAAAACAGATCAGTGCACGCTGATATGTAAAGCTTTATAGTGTTCTGTGGGTTCATGCCAATTACAACCACCAAAACAAATTAAATTGTCAGAAATGAGGTTTTTATTGTTCTTTTTGTTGTTCTTAAAATTATTAGTGCTTAATCCATTAAGAGTGGACGCAACATACAGTAATTGAGCTTCTTCCTTTCGAGCCAGCTGCAACGTGGGTGAGTTCTAAAAGATGTCATCGTTTTCAAGACATGTGACCAATGAAATGTGTCATGAATCGCTGCTTCAATGTTGTTCAACTTGCTCAGGTTGTCAGCCATTGTCTGAACTGAAATTTTAAAAACTTTTCTAAAAACTGTCCTAAGAGCACAAACCCCCCGCCCCCCGCCTCAGCCCCGTGTATTTCAGTGAATCACGATGCCTTTTATTGGTCATGTGTCTTGAAAATGATGACGACTCTCATCGCACCTGGTCTTAAAGGCCCAGTCACACCATGACGTTTACCTCAGCGTTTGGTGAATGCGGTGAAAGGGAGAGAAAGTTGGCCAAACGTCAGCAAAAATCATGTTCCCGGAGTTTGGTAGTTAACCTCAAATGCAGCACGGCATTCCACAACCTGATGCTAGTGAAGGCCAGCATAGGCGGCCTTTAGCCAGCGCTCCATTAGAACAAGCGAGACCTTTGCTAACGTGACAATGTACAGGAGAGGAGTTCGACACCACTGTCCAGTGATTCTGAGCAGGCAGGGCACCCAGCGTAGACGATCACACCACTAATTTTGGCTAGCGGATGCTAACGAATGCTACCGGAGGCTAGCGGAGGCTACCTTGGTTGTAGCAGAGATTAACCTTCTCTACCGGTGTCCAATGTATGTCGGCAATCAACGAAAAATTTTCAACATGTTGAAAATTGTGGACGCGGTCGCTGTTCATCAGCGAACACTGGCGAAGGCCAGCAGAGGCTACCGGAGGCTAGCGATCACCGACGAATGCAAATACGTGCATCTACGTTGGCCCAAAGGCATAGGTGTAACTGGGCCTTAAAGGGAGACCCACGTATATATTATATCTGATCTTAATGGGTTAAAGGTATGAATATGCTTCGGAACAAATGTGATATAGGATCACTTTCTCACCTGTTCCAGTGTCTGCCTCCACAGGATGAGGGATGAAACCAGTTTCCCCGTGCCAGGCTGACACATGGCAGCCACAGTGTATATAACCTTGTCGCCCCTCTGTTTAGACCGCAGCAGAGCCAGTGCAGCACCGGTGCTCAGCTCAAGAGGATTGGGGTTGCGGGAACTCACACACCAGGTGGCGTAAACAGAGGAGAAAGAAGCATTGGTGTGAGAGCAGCTTGGCTTGGTGTAGTTGAGATAGCACCAGCTCACACCTGTCGTCGTGCGAAGACTTGGAAATTGAGATAACAGTCTCGAATGCTCGGCCTCTGAGATCAGGATGTCTTGACTGGTAACCAGCTGTAGTACCATATCCATCTTCACTCGTTTCTCCATGCCAGCCTCTTTTACTTCACTGAGCAATATCTTAGAGTGCAGCTTGGACTCGGTTTCTAGAGAGCTACTTTCCATAGCGGACTCAACGCCATGGCCTGCGGCATCTGTCACATCTTGCGGAAGTGTGATAAATTTACTCCTACATGAGCCATCCTGGGCATGAGGTATGGATGCGCCCTGCATCTCGGACCTGTGACCCTTCTCTTTGGTCAAATTACATTTTCCCAGCTCTACAGCACTTAACTCCTCTACAATCTGACCAAACATTTTTTCCTCTTTGACACGTTTTTGCTGCTTGACCTCCATAAAAAGGTCCAGGCTGCTGGCGGGGGATAGCATCCGTTTGTTTGCTCCACCACTGGACGCATTCGTGGTTGAGATAGTTCTGGAGGTCAATGATAGAGGGATACCCGTCTTCAGCTTAGCTGATGACAAGTCGAGAGCTTCAACATTGAAACTTTGTGTTGGAGGTGTTTTTGTGAGATTGAGTATGTTATGAGAGTCAAGATTTCCAGAGAGATGTGAAGGTTGATTGTGAGTAGTGGGCATAGAGGGGAAAACATTATCATAGTGATTGTCAAAAATTTGTGATACTGACGTGTATGTGATGCTGCCGTATGACGGCACATTAGTCTGGATTCTAACAGGAACTAACAGGCTTGGATGTGACAGCTGGGGAAATGTATTCCCAGTGGAAAATATTGGCAGAGTCTGCGGCAGCAGAGCAAATGCTGGGAAAGAAGGGGAGGTACTGCTGAGGTACTGTGAAAACACTTGCGATGGAACTTGTGCCACTTCAGTGTCCATATTCAATGACTCCTGTCGCACCAAGTTTCCCCTCCTTCTCTCTTTCACAGCTGAATGGCCGGTGCTGATGTCCACGTGTCTAACTTTGGACGTTGGAGTAAGACTGCCATAGTCAAATGATATGCTGCGTACCTCTGGGAACTCCTTGCGCAAGTTGCAAGGCGCCTGCTCCGAAGAGGAGCGTCTCATTTCATGTTGTTGACGCTGGTTGAGCACAGAGAGGGAGTGCCCACTTCCTGGCACTGCTAAAAGCTCTAGCGGTTTTCCAAATTCATCCTGTCTGGCTGGGGAAGCTGACTTCATGCTCTCCTCTCTGTCAAAGGAGAAGGTGGAACTATAAGACAGGTTGCTGTCTTGGCTTGGACTGCGGGAAAGGCTGGTACAGGCAGACTCAAAACTTGATTCACCAGAGGAGTGCTCAATATCAGCTAAGCGTAGCCTTTTCTTCTTTGGAGGGAGCTTTTCAGGTGGGAACTGTGCTAAAGTTTCACTCCTTTGCGGCCACTGAAACTCCTCCACATGTTTTTCAGGTTCCTTCACCTGCACCTCTGGAGCTTTTTCTGGACTGTCAGGTTCTACTGTGACTCTAATTTCTGGAACTTGTATGTTTGGCTGTCGCACAAGCTTCGGGGCGAGCTGAAACGACTGCCGTAGTCTACTGTCGCTTCTTTCCATCTCGTACACCTCCATAGGTTGAAATGGCGGAATATTTTCCTGTCTCTGGCCGTGATATTTGTACGATTCTGATTGTTCATTGTGAGGCCTGTTGATTGAGTTTGTGTGTTGAATAACAGAAATCACATTCCCTAAAGTTTTTCGACTAGAAATCTCAGGGCTCACTGATATCTCCATGTCACACCTGTCCATCTGTGCTGACACATTTGCACAATGCCCTTTTCCTAACGTCATAATGCCCACAGCACCTTGGCTGACTTGTTTGGAATCATACTCCTTGCTTGAATCAAACATTTCTTCAAATTTTTCACAATGGGTGCCATATGGACTGGGCAAATCCTCCTCTTCCCTCTTCTCTTTCCGACGTTTCCGTGTTGCCAGTTCTATGGCGTGTCTATGATGGCTTATATTAGAGGCCATAGAGGGGTAATTATCCATTTCCAGTGCTGAGGGTGAAATGCCACTGTCACTCGTCTTTCCGTGGCTGTCAGTATCGGCATGGCTCTCATGTGCAGATAGTTCGAAAGCAGCTTGCCTCCTGAGTCTCCTCATGCCACCGGTGCTTGTTCGCTCATCAAAAGAGTGGCTGCCTCTGAAGGCTTGAGGCATCGTCAGACAAACCACTGACGATGTCGGCATTGAGTTGCTTCTGATTAGAGGCCCCACATCATTTCCACTGTCCAACTGGGGTTCTTTAACCTCCTCCCTCATGAATGACTTAGTGTTTATTTTAATGGATTCAGCTGCATCTTTTTCTTGAGTGAAAACACGAGATACACTTTTTTCTGAGCGTTTTCCTGTATGATCACTGGAGTCACAGAAAGCTGTCATCTGTTTAGGGCTTGGCCTATAACACTTTCCAAACATAATTTCTTGATAGGATTTTGCATTTGTGTTAGGAGGACCAGCCTGGTGCTCAGCACTTTCAGAGCGTGAGAAGTAGCCGGAGTCGGTGCTGCCCTTGCTGGACTGACTGGGGAGAGACAGATTGTTGTCAGAATCACTACTTCTTTTTTCCGACAGCCGGAGTGCAAGCCTCTGTTTGATTGTGCAAGATTGGATTGCACGGCTGGCCTCGGTACCAGTAGGGGGTGCATTGATTTCTTGGAGCTGGGATGAACCGTCCTGAGCTGACATTGATGTGGCTCCCTTTTTCTGAGCAATGAGATTCAGTACTTTTACAGCAGTGTTATCTGATCCCTCCACTGGAGAGTCCAACAGCAGCAGCGGGTCATTAAGCATGTCCTCGTCCGTGTCCGTGCTTTGCTCTGCATCAGAGAATAACTCTCCTTCCCCTTCAAAAGACCCCTGGTCTGTATTGGCACTATAAGATCCAAGTTCTGAGAATGGCACTGTCCCAGCTTTGACCGAGTGAGCGTGGGATTTTCTATGTTTGTATAAGTTACTCTTGGTTTTAAAGGAGAATCCGCAGGGGACACACGGATAGGGCCGCTCCCCAGTATGAGAGCGAATGTGTTTTTTAAGCACGCTGGGTTTGGCACACGCCCTTCCACAATAATCACAAACATACTTCCCAAGCTTTTGTGGTTTCTGTTCCACTTTGGACATGGTCTCTGACAGCGGATCCATCCCTGAATGAGAACACTGTTGCTGGACGTCAGGTGAGCTGGGGGACTTCCCGTGAGATGCAAAAGACATCTGACCTCCAGCTTTCTGTTTGCCAGCGGGAAGCTGCTTCGCGGCGCGCGGTGGATATAAAGACACCTCGTAGTCACGATGGCTTGCGGAACGAAGTTGTGAGTGCCGATCTTCTAATTGCGGTGATTCCCCTGAGTCAGACATGTGTTGAAGATGTTGGCGTGACCCCTTACGTTCCAATTCCACTGAAGTTCTTCTCTTAATCTGCACGGTGGCTGCTTCTGATGTGCATTTTTTCTGTGCAACATTTCTGTCTTGACCCTCCGCGGAGCTTTTCAGCACTGCAGTAGTTTCAAGTGACTCCATGAATCCAATGTCACTTTCTTTGGGATCCATTTTCAAGGACAATAGCTGTTATGTAACTGTAGTAATATTAACATATGTGTGAAATGATTGCAGGGAAGGGTCATCTGAAAGGAAAAAAAACACAGAACGAACTAAGAATTAGAAGACAAATATAAGTAAACATGTAGCAACTTTGAGAAGTAAAAGACGGACAAAATATTCCGCAGTTAAATCTGCCCACACATCCATTCCTAGAGAGTGAGTGCTATTCGAGGCTGTTTCCCAAAAGTCCTCCCAATAAAACTGGAGTATAAATTTCATAATGAGCTCCATCACAGCAGGAATTGGGGAAAAAAAAGAAGATTGCTTCAGCAGACTCTAAAGCGGTATAAATACCTCTTATCACCTCTGGTAAATACATTCCATTTATTGTGGCTCTTGTGCATGTACAGATGTGTGCATGTACAGTTTATGCACGTGTGTGTCATGTATTACCATTTGACGTACAAATAATTGTATCTGTTCATAAATGGTTTGCCATCAGTATAGAGTAATGTACAAAAATTTAAGTGGATCAACAGAAAATTTCACTTGAAATGTCCAAACATTCCTATTGCCATAAAAATCAAATGTGTTTTCTTCTATTTTATTAAAGGAACTAATCAAAACCCTTTTTTTTTTTTTACAGAACTACTACATGGTACATGACAACAAAAAGACGATTCCCAGTGATCATTCAATAATAAAATGACCATAAAAACCTGATTTTCATAAGAAATTTAATCACATGACTGTATTTCTGCAGCACTTTTCCATCTGATGCAGATGCTCAAAGCACTTTTATTTACAATGATGCCACACACCAACGTCAGGGCGCTGCCATGTAAGGCATTCAACTGCACACCGGGCGCAACCTGGGGATTAAGGACAGTGCTCAATTGCACCTTAGTGAGTTTCGTTTTTGACGGGGAATCGAACCAAGGATCCTCTGGTCACAAGCTCGCCTCTGTAACCTCTCAGCTTTGAGAGAGTTGCCAGTGCTTTCTAAAAGGTGGATGATGTCACATTTCTGTCTGATGCCTCCAACTCCTTCTTCAATTCTTTAGTTATGATCCTGAGGTTCTATTGGACATTTACAACATAAGTTTGTTCATTCTTGGGTGTTAATTTGGACCTCCCTCCTCACTGGGGTCAAGGCTGTATGGTCCCAAGCTTTTTATGTTTTTGCATAATATATTGTACAGCTGCTCACGGTACCATAAATCTTTTGAAGATGGCTCCTAAGGAGGAACCTGACTTGTGGAGATCCAAAATTTTGCTTCAGATGCTTTGACTTCTTTAGGTTTTTTTTCCCAGCTCTTAAAAGCAATAATGCACTGATTCTACAGGTAGGCCCTTTAATAAGGCCAAACATTCCCTAATTGACCTCTAATTATGGATGGCACAATACCACTTTTTCATGTCCAAATGATACCAATACTGGAACCTTCAGTATCTGCTGATACCAATACAATTTAATACCTTTTTCCCCTGTCTTAAAACAACTAATCTCTTAATAAATACATTTGTCTCAATGTACTTTTCTAACCTAGCCATCTAACAAAACATCAACTCAAGCTGTGAAACAAATATTCTACTCCCCTAAAGGAAAACTACCAATCAGTCATTCAAAAGCTTTTAAAGTTAATGAAATCAATTTCTGGGATCTGACCCTGCGACAGACTGGCGGCCTGTCCAGGGTGTACCCCGCCTCTCACCCAATGACTACTGGGATAGGATCCAGCTCCCCCGTGACCCTTAACTGGAATAAGCGGGTTCCGAAAATGAATGAATTTCTAGGTTCTTCTGGAACCTTCCATGCTCTTTAAACAGCATTCATTGATATGCATAAAAGTGTGACCCACTGAAAATCTGACATCATTAATATAAATGGAAATAAATGTATTTTGTTCCTATTATTTTTAAATAATAGTATATGCAAATGAAGCAGACATTCTAGCTGACTTAACACAGGCATTGTTTGGTAACATGAAATGTGTGGAGCTGGAGAAAACTGAGTTGGGAAGTTTTTCGCCAAGGTGTATGCACGCTTATGGCCTCAACTGTACTTCGCTGGTTTTCATTATTTTTCTAAAGTTTTAGGTGCACTTCTTTACTACATATATATATATATATATGAGAGGGGAACAATAGGGAGCATAACTTTTATTCATATATTACCAAAGAAATTGCATTTTTGCAATCTTAGCTGTTGGTAAGGAAAGTACATGGCTGTTGTTTTCACTGATGATCGATGACAACACCAAAATGTTCATTAATTACACATTTGTGCAAGATTTTTTTTTTTACTTGATACAAAATAAAAAAACCTTGTTTCCATGTAAAAAATGGAACAATGGAACAAATAATAATTTACTTAAGATTTCTTGAAATAAGGTCTTGAAATTAGCTGAGAAAACTCATTTTGAGCTTTAATTTACACGTATTAGGAAGTGTTTCATCTTTTACAAACAGCGCAGCAGCTTAAAAATCTTATGGCGAGTCAAAAAAAAAAGCACCTTTCGTCCCAGATTTGACGCAAAAAAAACATGTTTCCAAAACTTTTTCACTTACGATGTATTATCTAAAATCAAGTCCTTATACATTACTGAAATTTTTCACATTAAGTGATTGTCTTATATTAAATGTAGATTAGATCGTTTTAACAAGAAATAAGAAAAATGCACTTGCATCTTGGCGGTGTTCCCGTATTGGAATTTAAATGCCTTAACCTGTCTGCGTTACTCGCGATCATCACCTCCACTCCATGTAAGCAAGCAGGACTCCAAAAAGGAACATCATCCTCTCGTTAAAGCCAATTGGTTTTGCCACCACACTTTAGTTGCGTACCACTGGGAATGGATCTCTGCACATCGTTTCTATCTTCTCAGTATCAAATGCTGCGTCCTCCCTAACGAGGTTATGTAAGATTATCTGGTTCAAACCCTCTGAGTTCCCCTTAATTAGGACATCCTCAGATGATTTATCTCGCTTACTTCCTTTCTTTCTTTCTTTGAACACCATACAGGATATGAACCCAAGGTGACTCTCGAGATGCTGAGAGATGCTTGAAAGCAGCTGTGAGGATGTTCATCTGTGTTTTTTTTGTGTTTTTGGAGAATGCCCAACACCTCGTACAACTAGATTTGCTTCTTCAACAGCAGGTTACGTTACAAAACACATATATCTAACAAAAGGCATATGAAGGGTTGGGAGGGAGGAGCTGCCTCAGGTTGGAATGGTCCATGTTCCAAAGGGGAGGTTTACCGAGGTAAACTATGTGGGGGTGCCTGGGGGGGTAACAAAATTCATAGGCCTGGTTGGGAGCTCCCTTTCAAGGTCGGTCTGACCTCATTGCTTATTTTCCATCCTCTCTGAGCTGCAAGAGGTGGGAAGGGGAATATTTGTGCGGAGTAACGGCGAGATAATACCCTCAGGAACAACGCATACCTTTGAGCTAAGCGTGATAGAGAGCCGATATAGTCCTGAGTTTTACTGACGAGTCTCCTCAACAGATCAGGCTTCTTTTTCTTTTTTTTTTCTACCAACAGAGCTGCAGTTTCACTGCAAATACATATATATGACACGGCAGCAATGACGTACAGCAGCAGGAGGCAGGTGGGTGGCAGTAGGTGTGTTTCAAGATGACTGTGGGCACACTGTGGTACAGTATGTCCGCAAGGATGGAGGAATAACTTCACGGGTTATTCGAACAGCAGACGATCACTGACAGCATCCCTCGCTGCTTCCCACACGCGAGAGGACAATGAGCAGACAAACGCTGGCTTCTGGACAGCATCGTTATGCCGCTGCATTACATCATTAGAAGCTAAGTTAGCCATTAAAGGGAACAGGCTAAAGCGTCACGCTGACAACAAACCCATAAATATCAGACTGAGATGAGCGGCTTCAGAGATTCTGGATGTTAGATCCGTGTGTGATAGTGTAACAGCATATAGATCAGATCAGGCAGAATCATTCAGCAGTCCTCACTGTACTCGGAACGAGCAAAAAAAAAAAAAAAAACCCCCACATTTT
>OMMV01010769.1:3923-16681 GCA_900302635.1 Chatrabus melanurus
AGACAAGGGACATAGCTACTGGGAAACAAATGTAGGTAAGCTAGAGAGATACCACCCCAGACGCTGCCCAGGCTCATAATTGGCCTGCTGGTCTTCGGTGCCCCGAAAGGATCCCGGTTTGCGGTCTTTCCCAGCTGTCAGCAGATCTTTCCCTGTAGTCACTGGAACTTTCTCCAGAGTCGGTCCAAAGACAAGGTTTTGGATATCGGACCCGATTAGTTAAACTTGAGATTTCCCTTCCTCAATAAACCTTCTGTCAGAATTCAACACCGCCTGCTCAAATAGCATTGGGCGACTTAAAGACCAAAGTCCTCTTCATTCAAGACTTTTGATTTGAAACATCACCAGCCCCACTTCTGTGCACGCTTTAGTGTGTTTATGCAGCAACGGGCCAAGGCCCCGCCCCCACAAACCATCATACTTGACTCCTGTGCCTGTCTTTGTGGGCTCACCTGACAATGGTACCATGTTACTTTTTGGGACAAAGCTTGGCTGACTTACATGGTTACCAAAGCTGTGCAAAAAAATGAGACACAATATTGCATCAATTTTCCCGCCCCTCATATCGATATGCAAAGCAGGTAGCTCAGTGGGATAATGAGTTTCCTCCTTAGGATGGCTGCAAAAAACTTCAGCATAGTGTAAATGGACTCTGTTAATGTCGATTACATTTATTTAACATTCTAGCAGTTAATTTAACACCATGATAGACGTAAGGAACTCTGACAGCAGGAACAACCTCAGGAGAGCTCTTTCACAGAGAAAGGAGTCACTTGGTATGGTGCAGGCGTCTCATTAGGATGTCCCCTGCAGGCTGCCACTGGAGGTTCTCCAGGCACAGCCACCTGGGAGGAGACCACATGGGAAACCCAGAACATGCTGGAGGGATCACACATCTGGCCTCGCGGCACCTTGGGATCACTGAGGAGGAGCTGGGAAATGTGGCTGGGCAGAAGGATGTTGAGATGACTGCTCCAGTTAATCCGTGGAAAATTTGATGGATGGGCCTTTAAGTGTGTGTTTCTGTTATTCGGGTGAGTGACCTTTCATTAAGTTGTGCTTTTTAATGGATGAGCATTCAGTTTAGTGTTCAGTGATGCAGACTGAATGACCTTTAATCTGTGTGATTTACTGAAGAAACTCTGCAGGTCTTTCTCTCAGTGTCTGTCTTTGTCCATTTTGAATTTCAATTCCAAACAACAAATAGAACTTTTTCACATTTCATTACTTCCATCTGTGTCACTGGCTGTATAATGGGTGGAGTTTAATATTGGGTTTGCATTAGTTTGGGATTTGGACAAAGCATATTTTAACTGTTGGGAACTTTCAGGTCACAACTGTCTGATTGGATTACTTCCTCTAATTACCATGGTAACACAGTAAATATGTCCATGGTGTGCATTCTGTGTGATCGTCCAATGCTTTTGGTGGTTGGATGGCACGGAAACAGAATAAGGCCACATAGTCAGGTTCACCGTGTCAATAAAAGAACTTTCATTCCAGTTTTATGGGGATTAGCAACGCAGCACATTTTTGAAAAGCTTATAACATGAGGAATATAAAAATCAATGTTTACATTTGCACAGCGGCCATTTTGAAAATCCAAAATGGCCACCATGAAATGAAAATTTCTTAATATCTCGGCTTCTTTTTGACATAGAAACGCCATTCAAAGTAGTAAACCTATGTTTTTGGGCCCAAGGAATCCAAAAGGAATATCAAAAGGCACTAAAAAAGAAAAACAAAGAAAGACCCATCACCACATAAACCACCACCACCAAGTTATACTCGCACTAGTTGTGTTGGTATATGACTGGAAATGCTGAAACAAAATTCAACACATTTTACCAATATTTTTGCTGTTGACAATTGGCTGAAAATAGATCATATATCAGAAAAAAACTTGTTTCTATATCTTCTGTACAGTAAATTATAAACCACCACAATATATAACATACTAGATACCAGTACCAAGTTAATCATCTATCACATCAACTTGTGTTCGTTTTTCAATGAAACACAACTTTGTAGCAATATTGCTGCCTCTGATGTTTGAAAATGGCCCAAAGTTAAGGATATATCAGGAATGGCGATGTTAAAAGGCCATCGGTGGATTCCTGGGTTCTGAAAACAGCACGATAAATGAATTCTCTATGTCAATTAGTACCACAGATATCTTTTTATTGTATGGCAGCCATTTTGAAAACCCAAAGTGGCCGCCATTTGGGAATCTGTGCAAATGTAAACATTGGTTTTTAGATTCCTGGTGTTATAACCTTTCCAAAAATGTGCTGCTTTGCTAATCTCCATAAAATTTGAGGAAAAATACATAGTGAACTGGTAATTCTGATGTATACAGCAAATCTATTTTGGGAGCATATTTTTGGAAATGAGAGCAAAAGGCCTGCCCATAACTTGTTGACACCATGAAAATGAAATGACATGAAACCTAAACATCTATCTGTACAGCTTTAATAGCACACACAGTAGATAAATAAAAAATTTCATAATTTTGGTAAACACATCTTTAAAGAAGCTGTGAACTGGCAAATCCATGTCCCAAATCTTAGTGTGGTATGGTACGTACTCCCGTAGGATTTTTGTGCTGAAATTTATTTTTTTTGCCGTTTTGGTTTCATTAGGGGCCAGACAGTCAGAAAATGATGGTGTTCAAATTTTCAGACCCTTCCCTCCCTTCCTGGGGGGTATTTCCATTTTGGCCCCCTCAAAACTAACTATGCACCTATTTCTGCCATTTGTCAACCAATTTTCATCATGTTGGAGTCATGTTGTAGGATTATAGGCATACTAAGATGATTGATTGCACTTTTGGAGCAAATATATAGCATCTCCCAGCCCCCACCCCTTTCTGGGTGCTCACATCCATTTTGCCCCCTCAAAACAATCCATACCCCTTTTTTCATCATATGTTAAACAAATTTCATAATGTTAGTCATTTTGTAGGTTTTTAAGGATACTGAGTTGATTAATTATACTTTCAGAGCAAATTTTCAGAGCCCAAACCTAAAAAAACAACCCTAACATTCTGAAAATTGGTTAAGAAATGGTGAAAATAGGGGCATAGTTAGTTTTGATAGGGCAAAACGGAAGTGACCCCCCCCCAAGGGGAAAAGGTCTACAAATTTTCTCCAAAAGTATAATAAATAAACCTACAAAATGACTGTAACATTATGAAAATGAAAATTGGTTGATAAATGGCAGAAATAGATGCAAAGTTAATTTAGAGGGGTGCAAAATGGAAATGGCCCCCTGGGTCTGAAAATTTGAACCCATCATTTTCTGACTCACTGGTCCCTATTGAAGCCAAAACAGCAAAAAACAAAAAACAACAAAAAAAAAACAATTTCAGCACAAAAATCCTACGGAAGCTGTTTTCTTCACCATACCGTCCCACACTATCTGGGTAAAATTCTGCACTGACCTACATTTGACATAAATTTTAATTTATTTTTGTTTGTTTAAAGGTATATATTGTAAAACACTTTGAAGCTTTATAAATAAAGTTATTATTATTAAATATTAAGGCCATCTGGTACCGAATGGGTGCTTTGGACTCAGCTGTACTTTGTTGAAATTTTCTGTGTCTACCTCAAGAAATATAGTCTCTGTGAGCTAAAGTATGATTTTGCACTCACTGATTCCGTGACCTAATTCATATGCAAATCAAGTAACTGTTGCTATGGTGATTGCTTCCCCCATTGGCACTACCCATGTGCCAAGTTTGGTTAGTTTGGGCACAAGGGCCTTGGAGATATAGTGGCAAATGTTCAGACGGACGATACTCTCGACTAGATCCCTTCCGATACTTTGTTCGGGCGAGCGGGGAAAAATAATTCCCACTGTTCTCACATCTTGAGAAATCGTTCCACGGCTAATTTCATATCTCACTCTCATTCCCCCTCAACGCTCTCATCCCACAGTTGATTGACTACTCACCAATGACGAGAGCAGCTCCTCGGCTTAAAGTGGAGTTTGGCTCCAGGCACCGGCAACAAATCAAAAACAAGGGGGAGGGAGTTGGAGTATTGGTTTGGACTTCAAGATATGTGGATTATGGTTTTTAACTGAAGATTTGTGTTATTGGGAGATGGCATCATCATCATGGGCAGGATTTAAGTCCACTACAGTCATCCCCCGAACAGATGCTCCTCCCACTCCTTCTGCGGCCATTGAAGATGATGGTTGACAGTTTTTATTGGCACCTCCACCTAAGAGAAAAATGGGGGGAAAAGTGACAATTTCAACCCTTCTTGTTGTCTATCTACTCTCCTCCATTTGTGCTCTTATCCAGTTACCTTGACCTCCAGAAGAGGAGGATGGAGGCAGAGCGAGAATGTTGGCTCCTCCGCCTCCTCCTCCTCCGTTGGTCTGGGAGCAGACGTTGGCGTGGCGTGCGGCTGCTTTCTGCTTGTAGTGGTTACTATGTAACTTGTACTTCATCAGCAGGATAAAGATGAAAACGAGGACGGAGGCGACGATGATCCCCCCGATGATGATGATCATGGTTCCACCCAGGAACTGGAAACGCAGAATAGCAGTTAGCCTAATGTGCAGATCATGAACAAACTGTGCAGTGATTGGTGTTCTGACGAGATGCTTATCTGAGAAAACCTACTGAAGGAAGTCAAAGGCAACTGCAGGGTTCTACTAATTTTCTGGATTTTGCATTTCTTGTTTCCCTGAGTGTGTACAATAGCGTCACACTTCACTCACCTGGTCTCGTATTGAGTGACATCGTCCATATTCCGTCTCCGTGGTGAAGGACACGCAACCCACCAGTTTGGTGCCTGTCAGGGCGGTGATGCCGTCGTCGTAGACGGCCAACACACACAGCTCATAGTCCCGCGACGATGCCAGGTCACTCAGCAGAAAGTACTTGTGGTTAGCTGGGATCATCCTGAAAGAGTTCGGGAGACACGGGCACAAAAGGCTGAACAGGTGTGTTGTTTTGAAATACTCTGTAGATCAGCCAATCCCAAACTTAAGAGCCACTTTGAAATCTGAAAATCTTCTGGGGCCCCACCCAAACCTTTAATCATAATTTTGATTGACACATGAGACTAAGCTGAAGTATTTCCAACAACCCAACCCTATAGGGTTGGGTTGTTGGATCATTGGTGACGACCATTGTGGCGCTGAGGCATCATCCGCTACAGAGCGCCGCTCTGCTGCCAATCTGAGGCGACTCATGTGGGTTGAATATTGTCTTGTATTAAAGGAAAGGTGCTCCATAAAAGAAAAGATGCCGTTTCTCCTGTGTGTAAACTTATCTTCTCACCAGAAGAAACCGTGTTTCAGCTCTTCGCAGAGGATGCTTGTCAGCGGCCTTATCGTTATTTGTGGTGTCACAGCAGTCGTCACACGTCATCACTCAAAAGTCGGACAAACAAACTGAACAACAGGGTGGAAACACTGCAGAAGTCAAATAAACGAATCAGAAAAAATCTATTTCGTTTTTCACCCTGACAGTTATCCCGTTCCAGAGGAGGATGGGAGGATAATGGAAAGCAACAGACAGCAGCGGAGAAGTTTGCTGATTGAATGCAGGACCTGAAATCTGACACAAATTGGCTTCTTTCTGTTGCCGAAAAGTTTTCCCTCTCATGTAATAGGTTTCCAAATCATGAAACTTGGGAGCTTATTTCTGGAAACTCGTCATCGTTTGTGTTTCTGCTTCATGGTTGTGTGTTTTTTTTTATCTGAGGAGTCTGTAAATATCTCAAGCTGTCTAGTTCTGGATGTAGAAAATCTACCGCTCTGACTGTCGACTTTCTAATGTTTAAAAAAAAAAATTCTATTTCCAATTTAATTTTCTTAATGCATTAATTAAAGCTCGTTATATTGCCTCTCTGATTCAGTTACACTGGGATTTCCACCCATTAAAGATAATGTTACTTTTGCCAACTTGCCCTGAACATGATCACAATTCATGTTCAGGGCAAGTTAGCAAAAGTAACATGTAAACATACATTTATCGACACAATATTATTGTTGTAATTAAAGTCACTCCTGTCCAAATGTACTGCAACAAAATGTACACAAAATGACACTTTTTGATTGTCAGGGGTTGTGTGTTGCTTTGGTCGATGTCCAAATGTCCCATTTCAACACCTGGATCTCAGTCAACGTTAAAATTGAATGATTTCTTCCTCTTGACAGTTGAGTGGAGATTATTTTAAAACCTTTGGCGTAATCGTGTTTACAGACAAACATAAGTGATCATATAACCTTCTTGGCAGAGGGAATAAATTCGTATAAATTGTTTAATGAAAAGAATAATTGCTGCCAAATAAACCCTGAAAGATTTTGTGTAGATGTGCAGCAAATGATGACGAGACTTGACATTGTGACGGAAGCATCGACACCAAACGGTTCGTCTGTATTCATAGACGTGTTCTGTACGTAGAGCTACAAGGGGCCATGTAACATTCAATGATACATTTTTAAATGCTTGAATACTTTTAACATTTTATGGTTTACCGCCCATAACCGATCATAGCGTATTGTCACCAAATTGACTTCCAAAGTTGGACATCATAAAGTATCCTTATACTCTGTACAAAATCATCCCATTGGACAATGCAATCATCTAGGATGATTATGCAGCTGATTTGATGAGAAAATTCCTGTCATTGATTTATGAATTATTTCATGGAGTTTCTATCTGAAAATGGGTGCATTTCCGAGCCAACAGTTTGACCAAAATGACTGTCTGAAGATTTCTCATCATAATGTATTCATATATATTGATAACAGTACAAAATCTATATTATTGGCCAGAGCAATCATCTCGGATGATGATGCAGCTGGTTTGATGAGAAAATTTCTCTCTCTTGTTGATTTATGAATTGTTTTATGGAGTTACTATCTTGAAATTGGTGCGTTCACTGGCCTTTTTTGAATGTGAAGGAATACACGACCTGAACTTTGACATCATAATGTGTTCTTATATGCCTGCTGACCTCTATGAACATTTACATTTTTGAAAAGTACAGTTATCTTAGATAATTTTGCAGCTGGTCTGGTGGAAAAAAATTCCTCACCATTATTGATTTATGCATCTTTGTGTGGGGGTACTATCTGAGAAGTGCAATTTTCATTGATTTTTGCCAACAAACAATGTTTGTATGAATACTCTGTGTGTTACTATATATAATGTATACCCTATTGCCTGCTATTGTTAGATTCTATAGGATTAGACCTTTCTAAAAATGTATAATATACCTACTTCACACTAAGGTTCACTGAAGGAATAAAATTTGTGGTAAATATTTTGTTGCTATTTTGGGGGTAT
Source organism: Chatrabus melanurus (assembly GCA_900302635.1). Lineage (NCBI taxonomy): Eukaryota > Metazoa > Chordata > Actinopteri > Batrachoidiformes > Batrachoididae > Chatrabus > Chatrabus melanurus. Next base: position 11,239 of record OMMV01010769.1, read on the forward strand.
AACACCTCAATCAATCATATTTCAGAAAATTTGTGGTGAAAAAAATCTACAAAACATATAATGGATGCATTATATAACATATATTCAGAAAATAATGTTTTTTGGTGTTCTGGATACTGGGTTTTATGGGTGGTAAACCATAAATCCACGCCTGTAACTTACTTGATCAATAATGGATGATATCGGCTAATCAGAGGTTGTGGTTTCACCTGTAACTCTGATCTGTTGGAATGTGAGTACAACTATTCCACAGCTGATTTTCAACAACAAAGGAATATGAGAATGTTAGCTCTGAACAAAAAATAGAAGCCATTAAATTTTGGGGGGGTGGATCTGCAAAAACTGAGTGCAGCCAGGAACTGAACAGCTGTGATATATTTAATAATTTCACAGTGGAAAAATGTTTAGCCCCTCTTGGAACAGATTCCAGAATATTTGTGGCTTAAGCCCTATAAATTAGTCAGACCATTTTTAAACAATTCACCAGATAGGACACACACACACACACACACAAAGAAATGTTTTTTTTTTTTGCAAAAATAAAAGTGTTGGATCCGGTCTGAAATAGCTACATGTCATTTAAAGGTAAAGTTGGACAAATGGGTGTCTGAATATTTTATTTACGGTGTCCAATTTTCATAAACAATACTGAAAAATCTGGTCTGACGTGAAACATATTTCCTAATGGCTTCCTAAAATCAATTTAATTTAGATAAAATATGCTTTCAACCACTAAATCAGCATATTTACATGTATTTATTTCAAAAGAAAGTGCAGATTGGGATTCTCTGAAGTCAAAAACCAATAATAATAAAAAAGAACCCTCAGTTATCATCCCATGACTTTTGGTTGTGAGAAAATCAAATGGTGACTGGCGGCCATCTTGGTTTTGTCCAATATGGCGGCTCAAATAATCGACGACTCCGGCGCCCTCCAAAAATGAATTTAGTATGACCTGGCCTACATCTGTGCCAAATTTCACACTTGCAGACAAATCTGCACAATAATATCCCTCAGGGCTTGGACGTATTGAAGGGAGATCCAACACCTGTGTGTAACACTCGTACGGTTACACACATTTTTATAGATTGTACAGTTTTCAATGCACCTAGAAACAAATATTTTAATGCGACTTCTCTAAATGAACTTTTTGCCAGGGTTAATTCCTCAATGATTTTAAAGTTTTTGAAGGAAATTGAAATGTTTTAAGTTCTGAACTTTTATGTGTTATGAGTAATTTTTATTTTTTTTGGCTTACTTTGTTTACTTTCTTACTTTGTTTGATTATTTTATGAATGTTGTATTTTGTTTGTTCTTACTAACTCCAACATGATTATTATCTAACTTTTCTTTATATTGCCTTGATACTTTTAGTTACCATTGTCGGCACAATATGACACACATTCATTCATTCTAAGGGACCGGACTAAACGTACAGTCGACCGTCATTGTGCGGCACTAAAAGCGAGGACCTGTTTCTTTCTTTTTGCATAAATTACAATCTGTGGTCCTCATACACATTTAAATTCTGACACTATTATTAGATTTAACGGCTTCTGTTTCAGTTCTGCTGCAGAGAAGTGGGGCAGCAGCCGGAGCTCTAACGTTCTTCTGCTAAGAAGAGTCGAGGAGTTTTCTAATTCAATTTCAAATTCAAGCGCGGCGAATATACCGAGAACGAACAGGGACGCTACGCTTTCAACTGTCACCTTGAAAATCAAAGAGTACAAGGTAGAGTGAGATTAATGACTGAGAGGAGAAAGACTGCGTGGAAAAGTGGGAATGTGAGAAGAGAAAAGGGAAAACGCAAAAGCAATGTCACAAAGATAACAAACAAAATGTATTCAGAGACACGAGCTGAACAGAAAAGACAAATGTGGAAACATCAGCATGGCCGTAACGAGGTCGAGAGTGGGTGGACCCATTTCTATGAAACATAGCCACAAAGGCTTACTAACACTTTTGCCATTAATATCCATGGAATTAATATATTGGAAGTGTATTTTTTTTATCTCCTGTAGCTGTCATTACCAGAAATTTAACATCACACTCTCATGCGCTGCACGACGGCATCCAGATCCAAAATCCAAGTGGCTCAAGCAGGTGGGCACCTGGAACATCCTTTCTCTCAATGAGGACGACCGTTTTCCACTACCGTCAACGGAGCTCGGGAAAACTTCACAAAGCAATCTGAGCTCGGCAGACCTGGAAGCGGGCAGATCTTGGTGGGTGGATACACCTACTATTGGTCTGGGTGTTCCAGAAGTCGGCGTACCGAGGGCGTACTGGCTCCATCTGATGGTGTCTGAACTGATCCCTGTCAAAGGCTCAGGCGTAAGCGCTCTTTGTGTGTCCTGCCTGTTGTCTCAGTGTTTGCTCTAAAGGCTGTGAGTGATAACTCGGTGAGGGAGATATCTTTACTCGCAGCTTTAATCTGATTGATGTCTTCTGGTCTTGGGTCAACTCAATCTGACATTGGTCTCCACAGATATTGCAACTGTGACGTAATTGGTTCAATGTTTTTTTGATTTTGCAAGAAGTCAGGAGCCGAGAGTTGGTGGTTCCAGCATCCACAGTGGCACCACTGGCCTGGTACTCCAATATTAGTGGTGTAGCTAAGGAGACTGATCGTGTTCTTTTGGAACGATGCTCCTGCAGAACTAAAGGGTCTGTAGGAGTGCCCAGGTCATGGACTCTGACCAGAGACTTGTTATAGCTTAATTACTTCTGCATTATTAAAGCTCAGGAAGCTGACTGCAGCAACCTGTCCTCAGAAAATGGGACTGCACATTGTCTTTGTGTGTTTTAAGAAAACTGACTTTAATATACAATGTTAAATAGCAGAGCCATAGACTACCAGAAAATTATTTAATATAATTCACAATAAACCACAGTGCATGAGAAATACAGACGGCATTCTCCATAAAAATGGATTGTGAATCTTGTAACTATATTGAACTGTGATTCACGTCTGTGCTGAAAACCTAGAATTTAGCACTTGAACTGCTGAAATGAAGCTTTTATGCGACAGATTCCTGCCGTGTAGCTGCTGTTCAGGCACGTTAATTTAACTGCGCCAGCCCGAAGATGACGGCTGTAAAGTAATTTGAGTCGGGATGATGATGGGGGAGTTATGTGTGGAAACAGATGAGTACAAAACAGCATTTTCTGTGTGTGTGTGTGTGTGTGTGTGTGTGTGTGCGCGTGTGTGTGTGTGTTGGGGGGGGAGACAGATGGAGTGAGACAGAGAGATGTTATCGATGGAATGATAATTGAGAGAAGAAACACGAGAGCCATGAACTAGACCGCCGCTTGAAATGCTGCGATTACTGCAGACGCTGCAGGGACTCCTCTGTTCTGACTGACACACACACACACACACACACACACACACACACTCTGTGTCTGCATAACCAGGGCTGCATATACTCTACATATATAAACACTATTTTTTTTAAAGCAAATTGCATTTTAGTTGGAAAATAAAAAATATCAAGTGGCAACAAATCTGAGGGTATAATAAATGTATTCACTGAATGTGTATTTATTTGATAATTCCTCATTTATATTTTCAGTACTCGCAGAAATGCTGCAGAATATTCTGTCTGATGTCAAACTGCAGTGATACACTGAATAAAGGGTTCATCCTTGGGGACCGGTCGTAGTAAAATCAAAGTGGTTTTAATCAAATCAGTTGGTGCAATAAAAGCCTACACACGCCACATGTACCAACACACGCGTGTGCAATCTCAGGCTGCGGGCTTCCAAAGGTCAAAAGGTCAGCAGGCTACAGGAGCTTTTTCATATTCCGCTCCTAGCTTGAGGAACAGCCTGCCTGTGGATGTTCAGAGGTCCACAAAAAGGCAATGATCAAAAGCTGATGAACTATATATGTACAGAAGGTTGAATTGAGTGATGAGTATTATGTACAGTGATGTACTGTAGTAGGTGATGAGAGAAGAGCAGGCCAGATAGAATTCCACTTATCGGGATGTACAATGTGTCTGTTTAAATATTGAAAAGTGTGCAAAATATCCAAAAATGTTCAAAAGAAGGTATTGCGATGTTGAATAGGCCATTTTACAGACTATACACCGACTATTTTAAATATGAAGAATGTGCATAATTATTTCAATGGAAGTGCAGACCGTACCGTGTGCAAAAACACATAGCATGGGTGTGTGTTTGTTTGGAGGGGGTCCAGACTTATTGATGAGGCTGATTGCAGAGGGGAAGAAGCTGTTTTTGTGGCATGTGGTTTTGGCCCTTTGGACCGCAACCACCTGTCTGAAGGTAAAACGGTAAATGGACTGCATTTATATCGCGGTTTTCATCTGAAACAGATGCTCAGAGCGCTTTACAATGATGCCTCACATTCACCCATTCACGCACACACACACACACACACACACACACACACACACTGATGTCTACGTGCTGCCATGCAAGGCGCTCAACTGCACACCAGGAGCAACCTGGGGATTAAGGACTTTGCCCAAGGGCCCTGAGAGATTTTTTTGGTCTGACAGGGATTTGAACCGAGAATCCTATGGTCTCAAGCCCACTGCTTTAACATCTAGGGAGGGGTCAGCCCCAATCCTCCTAGCATGCTTTAGGATCCTGGTGGCGTACAGGTCCTGGAGGGATGGTAGAGTGCAGCTGATCACCCTCTCAGCGGAGTGAACGATACGCGGCAGTCTGTCCTGGTCCCCAGCGGTGGCAAAAATGATCTTTATTGTCTGATGCGACTCGTCTCCATCAATCGGTCTGTTTTCATCATCACCGTGGACATTAAGTATCTGGATAAAAGCTTCTGCAGCAGTAAATCTTGCTACTCTAGTCCTGTTAGCCATGGTTCACTGCAAAACATTACAATGTAGTGATTACAAGTGGAAGGTTATGATAAACTCAAAGCCTGTAATGTTAAAATAAAATAAAAAAAACATCTTTCCATCGTCCGTGCCACACCTATGGGCCAATTCCTGCAAAAAACTATGAAAAGCTGCAGGAGAAACAGCAGTCAGAAAAATTCATGTTAGGACACATTTTTCTGATTAAAAATATAACAATTTAAATATTTGGCTGGGGTCATAAATGACCCCACTGTCGTTTGAAGGTTAATAAAGTGTATAAACACCTTTGATATATATTTTTTTAAATTTCAAATTGGACTTTCTGTTCATCCACTGATGTTGTAAAAATATTATGAGCATAGTTTGTGAAAATTCAGTGGCACATGAAATGTTTGCACATTGTGTGTGGTTGAGTGCCCGTATCGGCACATGTTGTGTGTCTGTGCGGATCCTGTGTGCTGTGTGTCGTATCTATTATTCAGGCATCAGGCCGCGCACAGCAGCTCTATTTATCAACAGTGGAGCAGAGGTGTCAAGACCCAGAATGGAATTATAAAGTCTGCTCTGACCCGGGAGGCATTGTTCCTCTA
>OMMV01010773.1:3966-15567 GCA_900302635.1 Chatrabus melanurus
CCCCCCCCCCAACACATACACAGAGACATCATCTATAAAGTCTATACAGAAAGTGTGGCATGGCGTCTTTTTGCTGTATTTTAACCCATGTGGGTCAAAGTCCTAAAATGTTTCCAGACAACGCATGTTTTGATCATATTGGCAATATAATATTGCGAATCCTTTATCTGAATATGACAAAATTATAGTGTGCTGAAGAAAATCCTGTTTGGTGCTTAACTGGTTAAAAAAAATAAAACCCCGAAAGGGACTACACCTTTAAGATTACTACTAAAATTGTTGTGACGATTAAGCATGCTGTTCAACATCTATTTTAGAAGCTGTGATTATTTCAGCATCTCACAAGCTGCTGTGAGCTGCGCATCAACACACTCGACGTCACGCTGACAACTTGCTGTACCGTAAATTCACAAGCATCATGTGAGGTTTTTGTGCAACACATTGACAGATTCTACATACGGCAACATTTTTTCAGCTCTTTACTTGAAAAGACAAGACTGAGTATCAGCAGTTCTCAATCAACCAGAGGGAGAAAGCTGGAAAATGATATCAGCCCTGCTGCAGGTTTTGATCAGGATGCAATAAATGCTAAAAAAAAAATTGGAAATGTTACATGAATCTTAGTGTAAATAAAATATAAAGTACATAAGATTGAGGGGTGAGAGCGCCTGCTTTGCGCTTTTCGGGAGGAAATGTAAGCAAAAAATGTTAATTTTATCTACTTATACTCACCCGGAGTGACAGAACCTGGCAAGTAACCCACAAGTGCATCATCTGACTTTGAGACCATTGCTCCAGATCTCTCATCTTTTAGATTATTTTTCTTAATTGAAGCTTCTTTTTTTTTATTTTTATGACATATATGCTGCTCACCTCAGCCAGTCTGGAGGGCTTGTGGCTGACCTCAGTCTTACTGAGCGGTGCTAACTGCTGCACCAGGTTGCGGTTGTTGGTTAGTGCCCGTGTCAACCTGGCAAACTTCGTCCACCCTGCACGCCGACAAAAAGACAAACAAAACGGTTTTCTCTATACGACTATTAAAGTTTTATTCATATACATCATGTGATGAAACTGACACTTATTACCCTCATCTGCACGATGAGCTCATATTTATTATTTACTTTTATCATCAGTATGCTTTTGATAAACAGCTAAAACACAAATTATTAATCTTCAAAGGGCACTCGTTTTTGCACGTACGCGCACCAAGGCCAGACACGCCGAGCTCGCGATGTTAAACACAAAAATTTAATTTCACATTCACACACACTGATGTCAGCGTGCTGCCGTGCAAGGTGTTCAACAGCAGCATCGTGGGATTAAGGACCCTGCCCAAGGGACCTGAGTGATTTTCCTGTGGGGAATTGAACCGAGGATGCTCTGGTCTGAAGCCCCACTTACCATCCACATATGACTTTTGTTTCTTCTTGATTTATGTACAAGTCTTAGCAGCCGCGCACACTTACATCCAGCAACACGGTACTGAACTAATGCAGACAACACAGCGCTCACTGACCCGCACACACAACACCTGGACAGCTGTGCGTTACCCGCCACACAAAGGGATAGCAACTCGTGTGTATGTGTGTGCGTGCACGCGCGCAGTCCTTCTGATGCACTTCAGAAATGGAGCCTTGAGATTTATCACACATGCAGCTTGAGAGGCGGATTTTAAACTCATCGTGACGACTGAAACAAAGCTTCGTGAAAGCTTCGACTAAATAATTGCTTCCCAAAATGATTCACTGTTTCAAAAATGTCAGAAACAGTAAATAAACCAACGATTCATTGTTTTGAAACACTTGACTCTAACTTAACTCGTTGCTTCATAAAATTAGTCACATTTAGAAACTCAGACAGGTAAATGAGACAATTACCTCGTGAAAATTATTCGCCGTTTCGGACAATTGTGACAGAAAATGACTGCTTTGAAATTCTGGGAACAGTAAATGAAACGACTGCCTCATAAAATAGCTCACTGTTTTGAAGCACTAAACCGTAAAAATTTTTTAAAAAAATAAAAAATCGTTCACCGTTTCAAAACACTTGAAACAGCAAATGAAATGGCTGCTTCAGAAAATTGTTTTGAACTGCACAAAACCAATTCAACAGCAGTCGTTTGAGAAAATTATTCACTTATTTGCAATGCCCGATAATGAATAAATTAAATATTTGCTTAAGAACATTATTGTTTCAAAACACTAAAAAAAAAAAAAGCAAATGCTTTGACAGATTCACAGTCAAACGGTATGATTGTGAATCAAAGTGATGATTGTGACATCATATATCATATATATATTTCAAATGCTCTAAACCAGGGCTGCCCAAGTCGGGGCCCATGGGCCACATTTGGCCCAAACTCACCTTTGTTTTGGCTCACTGTGGCAACTAACTCTATGCTCGCTGCAAATTAAAGAGTACTGTCTTTTTATTATTTTGACATATTATACACTTTAAATGTTAATTTTCTCTCAAATTTAACTCATCTAATTGAAACGTAACAGTATGTATGCAATTCAAACAACATCAACGTTTGTTTTTGGCCTGTGGCCAATTCAGATTAGTTTATGGCCCTTCAAAGTAAAGAATTCTGGCACATCTGAAATAAAAACATATTTTAAAAAAACTATTAAAGCACTACAATGTTGACATCTAGTGGAAGTAAATAAATGAATGAAACCTGAGTGGAATTTGTATAAATGTGTGTCAGAACATTTCAATAAGTGGAATAAATCAATAAGTCATGCACTGGAAAATGCTTTTTTGGTTTTTTTTGAGGATTCTAAATCTTGACTACAGTTGAACTACATTCGCAGATTAAAACCATTTTGCCTCGATACATTATGAACACTCTCACCTCTATTCGATTCATCTTCAATCGGCTGCTTGAAAAGCGTGATGTCTCTGAAGGTACAGAGGAAAAGGACCACCTTGTCGTTTTCATTTCTGATCGGAGCCACCTGCATGTACAGCCATATGGGTGTTCCTGCAGGAAACGATCAACGAAAACCGAGAAGAGGGCGCACAAAGTGGCAGCATTAATTAATTATCATCAACTGTGCAAAAACAAAAGTCATAGCTGGACAAACAGAAGCTATGTATCCTCACTTTTTAAATCATGCAATTAATGAGTTTAGTAAAGAAAAAAAAAGAAAAGTGGACTCACTGTCCTTTGAATAGAGCAGCACCTCAAAGAAATTGGACTCATAGGTGTCAAATATTCGTCTGATTTTATCTATCGTCTTCTTATCGGTCAGGTCTCCATACATGAAACTGGCAAAAAGACAAAAGAGGGCGTTCTGTTGGATGGGCATGAGGAAAGACAGGCAGCGGATTCCACAGAGACAAAACGGAGGCGGCCTGAGCAACGCTGCATGAATTTTATTCAAAGTTTGTCTTTAAATAACCACAGATCAGTGTCACGTTTTTTATAGAAACTGCTGCCAGAGTTGTATTTTTCTGACCTTCTGTTTGTACCTGTTTTACAATTTCCAAAGTCCTGAATGAGTTCCACATTCTAGTGTGGGACGGTATGGTCAGGAAACCAGGTTCCGTAGGATTTTTGTGCTAAAATTGACTTTTTTCTTCTGTTTTGGCTTCAATAGGAACCAGACAATCAGAAAATGATGGGGTTCAAATTTTCATACAGTATAACTAATCAACTCAGTATCCTTAAAAACCTACAAAACGACTCTAACATTATGAAATGTGGTTAACATACGGCGAAAAAAGGGGTAAGTTTTGAGGGGGCAAAATGGAGGTGACCCCTCAAAATAGGGGGGGGAACCTCTACAAAATTTGCTCATTTTCTGACAGTCTGGCCCCTAATGAAGCCAAAACGGCAAATGTATCAATTTTAGCACAAAAATCCTATGGGAGCACGTACCACACCACACTATTCTGTCACTTTAAGATGGTGATGAAAGTTTTACACAGACACCGACTGACGCGCCACACGACGCTAACTTCTGTTCACGCTAACCGCAGTTCAGTCAGACGACTCACGTTTGACGATATTTAGTGCAACAGCAGCGCATAGTTGGAGTTTGGCGTCTGGCCTCCGACCTCGTCGCTCCCCGCAGATTAGTACTTACGATAACGGGGAGTGATTAGATGCACACATCAGAGCCCACAGGTGGATGCAGGCTAGGAGGCAGGGCTGAGAGCACGCAGCGACGTCGATGACAGGCAGAGGGGAGTGCTGGGAAATCTGCATCTTAAATAGCCCGCCCAATCTGAAGGGAGTGTTTAGTAGAAGGTGTAGAGAGAGTGTGCGTAATAGATTATGAGTAGTAGGAGGCGTGACAAGTGCACGTGCAGCGAGCAGCTCCAGTTGCCTGCCTGAACTAGGCTCGCAGGCTCGCTCCATTTAGCGGCAATCATGAGCAAAAGTTTTGCGTGAACACGCGTGCTCAGCGCAGTACGGGAAGGTGGACAAATTCAGAAGATTCTGCGCTCCCGAAAACGACTGCCACTTCCAGAATGACGCTACATGCTTTTAGGTTTGGAATGAGGATCTAAGCTGCAGTGACCTTCTCGTAAATGGTTGAGGGTTAAATAGAAATTGTTGAAATTTGAACAATACTTCCGGATCCCTGCAACGGTTTTGTGTACTTCCGGAGGTCTTGTGTAGTAGCAGAACTCCGATATAGTCCAGGTTCAATTCCAGATGTTTCCACATTTTCATACCGCGCAGAACACATATGCTAAAGCTAACCGCAGTTGACAGTATCCGCAGTTTGCGAGAATTAGCATGCGCGAGAATGCACATGCTAATGCTAACTGCAGTTGTCGTAACAACGTCCAGCAGTATGAGCCGCAGCCGGAAAACGAAGTTCTTTTGGCTTCTCCCAATTCTAACGCCGCATGTTGATTTGGCACAAGTTTTACACCGGATGCCCATCCTGACGCAACTCCACATTACATGGAGAACGGGCACGGGGTGGCCTTGAACCCGGGAACCTTCCGCATCGAAAGCAAGCGCACTAGCCGCTTGGCCACCTCGCTGCACACCTGGAAATCCGGTGATTTCCAAAAATCTTTCATCCCTGTCTGAATCTGCCCAGGCCGTTCCCACTACAAACGCCCGTCTTACTTGCACGTGCTGCTCCTGTGCATGACTTCAGCTCTGTGGTAACCAGACAGCTTGCAGAATCCATCGTTGCTGTACACGACGGGCCATTCCACGATCTGTGCATTTCCCAACAGGAAACTGGTTTCTAGCACAAGACACAAACAAATTAAGAATAAAAAAATAAAAATAAAAAAGCTGCAGTCCGAGCCAAAGTCCTGCGCTGCACCTGCTAATGATCGTTTTGTTTGTGAAAGCCAGGATAGTTTCTACATCGTTACAACTGGATTCCTGCAGATATAAACCAATTAAAACTGGAGTGAGGCACCCACCGTGGAGGTTTTGTGTAAAAAAAATATAACAGACAATCGGAAGCATCCTAATCTGTTGGTGTGAAATTTGGACGGGAGTGACGAAACACTTTGTGTTTCTTCTATAAAAGACTCCTACAAACCCTGCTCACTGCTAACATGAAGTCATGAAAGCATCAGCAAATAGGGCATAAAATGAAATCCTCAATAACCAGGAACTATGGCGACGATCAGACGCAGTCTGAAGGAAAACGCCTGAGGCCGACTTCTCTGCTGGAGATGATAAAGCGTTTGCACGTTTGTCTGCATCTTAACTCTTCAGTGATGGATGGTCAAACGTTTAAATGAAAGTGTGCACTCTGCAGCCTATGACAGCATTCAGGGGCTGATAAAATGAAATTACATTCACAAACGAAATCCCCCCCTCCCACAATATATTATTAAAGGAAAGAGTCACTTTGTGAAAAATCATACACATTCATTCCCTCTGACCTGAATCCCTACAAAAACTGTCTATATTGAACATAAGTATATATTTTTAAATGCAACTTAATTAGTCACAATCCAACAGAAAATATGGACTGCAAAGGACAAAATAAAAATATTTAAGTCAATTTGCATAAAATGAAAGTTCTTCAGAGCAACTGCTGCCACCCTAAGCAATAATGCATTTATATTTTGCTCGATCACCATTAAAATCTCAACAGTAAAATGATAATTGATAGTGGGTAGCTGCACAAAAGTGATCAAAAAAAAAGGCAAAAGTCTATATTTTTGATATTTCAAATGAGGTACTTTGCAAAAATAACACTTTATAGATAAGCATCCCAAACCTGTGTGGTTACTGATGTGACATTTAAATATTTTTTTCCCCCACTCACCACATGAGCGCCGTACAATATTTTCCAAAAAAGTGTTCTGTGGTGCCACCAGCCCTCTCTTGCCCCCATGCATTATGGAGGGTTTGGGCACAGATCTGCTGCTGCTGGTCCTGCTGGTGTGTCTGCACCCTCACTGCTTCTGCAGACACACTGGGGCTGGACCACCAGCATCAAGCTAACATCAACAAGAAACAGTACTTCCAGACGCCGCTTTAAAATAAAAGCCAAATCAATGTGGAAAATGAAGCAAAAGGATAATTTTCTCTGAGTTTAGCACAAATTATGGTTTTGGCATCATGTTAAAGAAGCGACATAAAACAAAGAATGTGGAAAGCTAAATAAGGATTAATTTTACCATCCCCTTAAACCTCAAAAAGCCATTAATATTTTATTCTGAAGGACACTCTGTTTATTACTCAGCTTTATCCTCTCTACTGCATGATACCAACATAGGCAGATTTGCATGGCATTTCTTTTGTATTTCTGCAGAAACTTCATTTTGTATTTTGTGATGGTGCATACAATTTACACTTATTCAGAAACGATATGCAGACCTACTTTTTACAATGCAAATTTAATTCTGTTTGTATTTTTTCTGTATTTGCAGAGTACTACCCAGCTAGTGACTTTATAAAGTATTTTAACCTTGCAGTTATAATGTTACATATAATTTGGGTATATTTATCTCTATATTGACAACACAGTAACTGCAGCACCAAGCTTAATAATAATAATAATAAATACATAAATAAAAAACAGAAGAAATTGAAGAACAGCCCCTCTGGCTAAAAGTGTATTTTAAAAAATCCTTTATCCCAAATGCCATCAATATTCTCAACCTAACAAAGTGAAAATACATATATTTGACTGAACTGCTATTTTATCTATTTAGAATTATTTATTAATTTTTCTGAATTTATTTTCATCTTATTTGTTTTAACGAGATTTCCGCTGTGTTTTTGAGATGTTGTCTGTCTGTTCATTTGTCTTGTGTGTTCCACCATGGTGGACATTAAAGACTTCTTCATTCATTCATTGAAGAAAACGAATTTTTTAATTTCATTTAAATTTGTTAGAATAATTTCTTAGCCATTATTACATTATTGTAATTATTATATTATTACAATAATAATAATAAAAGCATCACTTTTATTTTGAAACCCCCTGTAGGAAGTGATTTTTCAGGTCGTTTTGTCTGCCTTTACACTGGCAGGGTTGACGGTTGTAACACCCGATGATGGTCGCTAGGGGGCAGACGACATCCATGTCTGCACAGGCCGTGCTTATTGCAGGACTGAATCGTCCCGCGCTCGATATGTGCCAATACCAATAAATAAAGACAAAATGTCGATATAATAAAGACACTTCTAATAAATCTAAATTTTTTTCACTTAAGTTTTGAGGCCGCTTTAGAAGAAGCGGAAACGTGTAGTTCAGTAGAAATCCAGCAGGGGGCGGAGGCTCACTGTAAATGCGTGGATGCGGGAAAACAAAGGAAGAAGAATGGAGTGGATCATAACGGATGCGGTGTTGTTCTGTGTGAACCATAAACGGAATTAAAACCCACTCTGATTCTACACCGTCGGTGTAAATGACACGGCGGAGGCGTGGACGCGGATCACGTCACGCTGCCAGTTACTTCTGCTTTCCGGCCGACGAACGTGATGGTTTTGACGGCGCGCTGCGTTTCTTAAACCGTATTATCTGGATTTGGGCGTCATGGCGAAGCGGTTCGTGAAGACCTTTGTGGATCTGTGCGACTGCCTGCAGGACCCCCGCCATGTGGCCAGGTTCCAGCACTTATGCGGCGTTGCGGGGACTGTGACGGATCCGGATCAGACGGGGGACGGCGGATTGTCGGAGCGCCCCGGGCTGAGGACGGCGGCCCGGCAGCGGGGACAGACTCGGCCTGAGGATGCGGATCCTCCTCAGCCGAACGGGATGCAGGGAGACAGCGGCGGGCCTGGCGCCGATCTGGACTCGGACACGACCAGGGCAAAACCCCTCCGGAAGAACTCCCTGACCGGGGACGTGGGTCAGGAGTTCCTGATCCACAACAGGTTTCTGTTCTACCTCTTCACCTTCGGGACTGAGCTCGGGAACGAGATGTTTTTCATCGTTTTCTTCCCTTTCCTCTTTTGGAATGTGGACGCGGTGGTCAGCCGGAGGCTGATCGTGGTCTGGGCCTGGAACCTGTTCGTGGGGCAGTCCACCAAGGACATGGTCCGCTGGTCCCGGCCGCCCTCCCCGCCTGTGGTCAAGGTGGAGGTCTTCTATAACTCGGAGTACAGCATGCCGTCCACACACGCCATGACGGGCACAGCCATCCCCTTCTGTCTCTTCATGCTGTCCTATGGACGGTGGCAGGTGAGGAAACTAAGAGAGCACTCGGAGGACATACCCCCGCCACGACCCAAAAGCCCCATCGCTCCCTGTTAAAACAGGAGGGGTCTGTGCTGCCTGTGTCCCACGCAGACATCCACGGTAGTTCTGTTCTGCACTGTATGCCAATTGGGATAAACGTGGAATTAATTTGCATTCCCTGGTGTCTGAAGGAGACTCTAAACCTCATGTCCCAGCTACGAGCAACCTTGCAAATTACTTTCTCTTAAATTATTTATGATTAAGATAAAGCTTGAATTTTTCTGAAATACAAAAAAAAAAGAAAAACTTGGAAATTTTAACAATACTTCTAGAACTTTGCTTCCAGGAGGCCCAATAGACCCTACCGCATAGATGGTTATTTATGAGCCACCGCATGACTCGTTTTGCCCTTTTTGGCCGAGGTTGGCAGACATTTGTACTTCCGCGTTAAAAAGACATCAAATACGTCTAAACCAGACTAGAAGCAGTGCATAAAGCCCCGCAGGTGGGATGTCCCAGGATGGAAGAAACACAAATCAACCTTCTTTTTTTTTTCACAGAAATAAAACAATCTTTTTTAAAAATTACATAGTCAATATACAATAACTTTCACATGAGCCAAACATTAAGTGTCTATCATAAGTAATTCCTGAGATAAAGAAAAAATTTTCCTCAGCAACCATGGTTACCATAGCAACCAAACTGGCATATCATGAAAGACATTTCATATGAACCAAACATTAAGTGTCTATCATAAGTAGTTCCTGAGATATTAAAGAAAGAATTTTTCCCTAGCAACCATGGTTACCATAGCAACCAAATTGACATATATGAAAGACCTTCCAAAGATTTCATATGAACCAAACATTAAGTGTCTATCATAAGTAGTTCCTGAGATATTAAAGAAAGAATTTTTCCCGAGCAACCATAGTTACCATAGCAACCAAATTGGCATACCATGAAAGACCTTTCATATTAGCCAAACTTCAAGTGTCTATCATAAGTACTTCCTGAGATATTAAAGAATATTTCCCTAGCAACCATGGTTACCATAGCAACCAAATTTCCCCCACTGCAGTACAAAATCCAAACTGTAGATGCAGCTACCGGAAGTGCTTCTATCAGCCCGAAATCTCGCGAAAGGTCATGAAGCAATGCATTGTGGGTCCATTTTGCCTATTTGTGAAAAGGTCTATTCTAGAATATTTCACATTTGTAAACTGCACGGAACAGCTGCACCTGCAAAATTTAGCCCTGCATATTAGCAGGCATGAGAACTGTTTGCGGATCCATGGATATCAGAGTTTGTGCAGAACAGGTGTCCCGCTGCAGTTCCGATGACTGACACGAGGGACCTGTGCACCATATTCCGGTGCCGGCTAAGGCGCATTATGGTTGATTGATACAGTTCGATTTCAGCCAGTTATTTGCAGCAACATTATTTCAAACGGCCTTGCTTTGATAATGTCACGGTAGCTAATTGTCGACTGTAACGTCATTTAAACACGACCACTGAAGCACAGCCAATAGGCTTCATAGGTCCCGTAACTGCCTCAGGACACCTGTCTTTGACACACTTGGACACCTGCAGATCTGCAAAGAATTCTCATGCCTGTTGTTAGTGAAGGCGCAATCTCACCGAGACGTTTGGGCCAACGTAGACGGACGTATTTGCAAACGTCTGTGTCCGCTAGCCTCCGCCTCAGTTAGCCAGTCCGGAACAATAGACTCTGTCGTGCTTTCGACAACAGGAAGTGCCGGAAAAATAGCCAGCATGCATTACGTCTAAATCCGAAACGCTACCACATCCTGGCTATTCTTCCGGCACTTCTGGAAGAATAGCCTAAGAACCCGCTCATTTCACTCGATTCCGTCGACAATGCCCGTTTTTGTGGTCATTACCCAAAGGTCACAACTGTAGGTGAGAGCTGGAATGTAAAGCTCCGTGTAAATTTCCTGCTCATCCTTGAGCTTGGCCGCCGATGCCGCCTCAGCCCTCCTGTGGACCGCGCGCGCTCCAATTTTGCCCTCGTTCCTGAACCTCAAGAACTCCTTCAACCTGAAGCAGCTCTCGGCTCCCAAACCCAATTTCCAGCATTGTGTCAAGTTTAAAAATCTTTGTTGTGGATCCACCTTAAATATTTAATAGTTTCTATTCCAGACTAGGAAGAAAGAAGAAGAAAAAAAAAAAAAAAAGTTTCATGATTGCATAAATGTGCCAAAAAAACTTCAAACCATCAAACACAGAAATGCTTTGCTGATCACATGTTAAAATGTGGTTTTTGTTTTTTTGGAGTTTGATTAGATTTCTGTGTTTCACCACAGATTTTTGGTGGGAGGCGGCTTAAACCGAACCGTATGATGCACCACGGTTTCACTAGCAGAGGCGTTAGTATCCGCCTATATAAAGCTGGAGCCGATTTGAATCTCTGCTCCGGAGCAGTAGGTGGCGGTAATGCACCTTTTACGCTGGTTGCCAACCGCCCTTAAACAAGAAGAAGAAGAGAGAAAAAAATCTCTGGTCATCCCGCTCAAACTTTGAGTCTTGTTAGACAGCGGTTGGACTAATCCTCGTGTTTGTTTTAGTTCTTTTTGTTTCCTTTCAAATGGTGTATTGTTGTCTCCTATGGAACGTTTTTTTTGTCTCGCTGACTGTTTGTATGTTCCGTGTTGTTCAATAAAGCTTTAAAAAACAAACAAAAAAACAATCAAACTTGGCCCAATACCCTCTCCCTCCCCACACAATTGCTCGTGGTTTCAGTGCCTTTAGCCAAGACGTCCACAGTAGAGCTGCAACTAATGACTATTTCAATAGTCGACTAGTCATCGACTACTTTAACGACTAGTCATTATGAACTGCACAAAAAAACCAATGGCTTCGTATATCTTTGTATATTTAATATATTTTGTTTTTAGCATTTTCCTTCCATTAAAAAGACAAAACACAACAAAATTAGATGACATAACATTTATT
>OMMV01010775.1:1603-21819 GCA_900302635.1 Chatrabus melanurus
AAAAAAAAAAAAAAAAAAAGTTTGTGCAGATGGGGAAAGATGTGTTAACGTCATTTAATTTAACCTTATTTGTATTAAAAAAATAAATACCGCTACCATGTATCACTGCAGCCTTACCGCTTCAAGCACACCTGATCCTGTCAGATCTCAGAAGTACTGTATATTAGGTCCTGATTGGTTCTTGGCTGGGAGACCACTTTGGGAAACCAGAACCTGCGAGCATGTTTTCCCATGTAGAACTGGAGTAGCGTCAGGAAAGGCATCCGGTGTAGAACTGGTTCCACATCCCACAGTGGATCTGCTGTGATGAGTCCAGCCAGCCGAAAGAGAAAATATAATAACCTTTTTGCAAATGAAATTATAGTGACTTTAAAATGTTAAAGTCAACCTAATTCAAACTGTAAACACTCTAAATAATGCTTTAATAATAATATTTTCTGGAAGTTTCTAGATTTTTCAGGTTTGTACCCACTGATGTTTATTCATAGATATTGTTGCATCAATCGTGAGCACCGTGACAAGGAAGCAGGACGATCCCAGTGGTACCCAATAAACCCGGAAATTTAGTCATTTCTTGAAAATGTTTCTCTGCTATTTAGACGTGGACAGTGAACCATGTTGGTAGAAACAGACTCCAGCGCCCCCTGTGACCCCCTAATGGGATAAACAGAAGAGAAGAAGTTTTTTTGTCAACACGGTGGTGTATGCGGTTAGTGTGCTTCTTTCTGAAACAAAAGGTTCCTGGTTGAAGACCTCTCCTGCACCTGAAGGTGCGTCAGGTCGGGCAGCTGGCATAAAAACCTGTAGCAGATCCATATTGGACGGGTAGGTGAGGTTTAAACCTTAGATGTGTTGTGATTTGGCACTGTACAGGTGAACTGAATAGGATCTGATCTGCTGTGGAGACTGAGCAAAAAGGGAGAATCCCAAAGAAATTACTTCTCCATAGAAACATGAACAGTACATTCAAATGGTGAGGATTTGTTCAGATGACAGCATTCTAGAAAAGGTTTATGGGTTCGACTGAGCAGATTTTTCTGAATCAACAAGATGAAGAGTTCAGATGCAAAACCCTGTAAGTCCATTTTTTTTTTAAATGGAGAAAAATACAATTTAAAATGGGAATTTAAAGAAACACTCATTCGAAAATGCACAGATTTCCATAAATAAAATGAAAATGGTATGTTCAATTTCTTTAATATTATGCAAACTGATGGTTAACTCTGCAGCCATGTGCATGTTAGCCTCAACTAAATTTGTGGTTTTGGATTTACAGGGTTTTGCATCTGAAATCTTCAGATGCTCACCCAAAATGTTTCCAATATAACAGCAAATAGACTTCAAAGGGAGAACCATTTCTAAGCTAAGTCTTAATTTCGCTTTAAAAATGGTTAGATCAAAAGCCATTGCCAGGTTATTATTTGATCTTCTGAAGTGTGCAGGGAGGACAAAAAAAAAGAAAAGAAAAAAAAAAAAGAATTATGTTTGATTGTTATTCTGTTTGTGCTGAGGTGGATCCAGGCCTAATCAGTATTCCACAGCAGTACTTTACTTTGAGAGAGAAGTCCATTACGCTCTTTGTCATGACATTCCCCAGAGTTGGCCTCAAGCAATATCAATACAATGAATTAGAAATGAAAGGAAGGCAGCAGGTACCACCGAGCTGTTACATCTCAGACGACCGGATGACAGAAGTTGGTTATTGCTCCCTTGGTTGCAGCAATTATACTGTTCAACGGGCGCACAATATATAATGAGGGAAAGCTTCTCTTTGCATGTGTCATCCTGATGTATCGCCGCTGCACAACACCATTGTTAAGCTCGAAAGGATTCACATGACATCCATATTAATGTAAAACTTTCACATGTGGGACCAGGTCCATTGTAATGTTTCAGATGAGTGATGTGTTGAAATTGCATTGTGTGGAGATGGTGAGTTCAAATAGTGCCAACATTTGTAATTCAAACTATGTGGGCGGAATAAAAACAGCAGTGTCAGACTCGAGAGGCCACTCTGTACTCGCTGTACTGTGCCAAAGAGATGCAGTGCGCACACTCACTGACATACAGGTTCCATCATACAAAGCTCTGCGGTGTGTTTGAAGTAGACCTTTGAAAGGGGAGCTAGAATGGCACAGATTAGAGTGCATAACTCCGCCCAGGCCAAAAATGTTCTTTTGGCTCATTGTATTTTTCCTCGGGGTTGCCGCAATGGATCCAGCACAAGTTTTGGCACGTAAGAATGCTGATGCCATCAAAGACGAAACAGTTATATAAGGTAGGCCTATGTAAAATGGGTTCCCGGAATATATTCTAGAACTGAGAACCAGAAGATTGCTTGGCACATAGTAACATTTAACTCAAAAATTTGCGAGGATGTTGATGAAATTTGGTGAGCAGATGGATAATGTCCTAGAAAATGAGGGATTTTATTTTGAATTTGATCCAGGATCCAAAATAGGTTTTAACATTTAATTCAAAAATTTATTAATAATGAACTTCGATAACATTTTGTGAGCAAATGAATAATGTCATAGGAAATAATTCATGTAATTTTTGAGTCGATCCGGAACATATTCTGGATCCAGAAGAATGTTAGAGATATAGTAACATTGACCTCAAAAAGGTACGAATGGATCTTGATGAAGTTTTATGAGCATGTAGATAAATTCTTAGGAAACCAGGCTTGATGCTAAATGCAAGTGAAAGTGGATACAGTATTTTGGCGGTGGGGAACATGTGGTCTTGGCGGAGGTATGCGCTCTCTGAGTGCCTTCAAGTTTGGCTCGTGTTCCATGTGAAAAATGTCAGACCCTCATGTCACCTTCAGTCTGTTTTCTGAGCTCGTCTCCAATGTAAGATGGATAGATTAATTATACGGAGCCCCGAGGCTGCAGAAGAAGAGGGGGGGAAAAAAGCTCTGCTGCCGTTTGAACACTGAAGCAGTCTGAGGTTATTAAAAGAAGATGAGAAAACAGCACTAATTGGAAACGAAGGACATATAGGTTGCAGCACTGTTGCTGTAGAATTTATACTTTATCTTGGCTGAAAGAAAACCGAACGGTGACCAAAATCTTTTCACACTTTCTGCATCAACACAATCTTTTTGTATCAGAAGACAATGAGCAGGTGTAAATCTGCTTTGTGGACAGATATTTTAATCTTAACTTCTCTGCTGTGAATCCACAGTCATGTTTATTTTCCTGTAAAGATGTTTTACATGTAGATATATATTATATATAAACTTGGCACAAACAGATCTATTACATATAGATATTTTATATTTCAGCCTCCAGTGCAATGCAGTGTGTAGTGTACAGTGAAACAAGTGTAACTGGTAGTGTGCAAATGATGCAGTTAGCAGCAAAAACATAATGTGCCATGGACCAATGAAAACCTGGTCTAAAATCGAGCTGAGCAGAGTTGTGGTATTTATATGGTACACTATTAGGATGCGCCTTACATAAGTGGCTTCATGACGTGTGTATACCATTCTTGCACACACAACCATTAAAAGAAATAAAAGTAAACATGAACAGAAAAACAAAACTTCACCTTCCTGCTTCACCTCAGGGAGCTTTGGTGGCTGCCGTCCGCTGTGACATGTTGGTGTAAATCACTTAACTCGCCAGAGAGCCTCTCGCTTGAGTCCACTTTCTAAATGTGATGCTCTGGCTCCGTCTGCCTGAGTTCATTTTTGTGGGCTGGTCTGTTTTGTGCTTTTTTCGAGTACGTCGAGTTCTTAGTTTTTACCCTTTTCACCGAGTGGTTAGTCGTTTTGTTTAGGTAGAGCATCGCAGTGGTTTTTCTTTCACTCACATGACTTCCGTACTGGAAGAGCGGTGTTGAGGTTTCTCTTTTGCTTGTTTCTTTTCTCCCGCCATCTGACATTTCTCGCTGATGGATCATTTTTCACTGCACACATTCACACTTTTCGCTTCACTTCACTCGGCGCAGCTTATACATTTCTGTTTGTTCACAGCGATTTTTGGGCACTTTGTTTTCGCTCCTTCCGGGTTGGTGTTGTGTTCACAGGCCGTATTTAAGGCGAGAGTTTCTTCCTGCTCGTCGCCAGATGGTAAGTCAGCAACCATTACTTCCTTCTCGCAATCTCAGTATTATTTCGCTCGTGTGTTTCTGGTTTTTTGGACTTTACTTGATGTTTGGACTCCTTTGTTGAACGTCGATTGTCACCAACTACCTCTGTGTTTAGACCCTGGACTGTTTATCGTCCCTGACCCCGCCTTTTTGGACTGATCATCTGCTGCCTGAACTGTTGTATGAACAACGCCTGCCTGACTATGTCTAATTCAAGTGTAAATAAAGACTGTTTTTGTGAATCAGAGAGTGGTTCCTCCGTGCAGGGGTTATCTGTCTCCAGTGTACATGACACTAAAGAGCAATGCACACTAAGACTCTGAAAGGGAATGACAGTCTGAATGGGCTGTTTCATGTTATACCCAAAACACAGCCATGACTAATAAAGTGAATAAATCCAGCCCCTTTGCATCCACCACCTTATTTTACACACCTTCTAAATAGCAAAGAGGAGTTTGACATGCCCCAAATGCATTTCCACTGTGCACCGTTGATTGTGCACCAATGATTGTATTCAAACCACTTGTGTTAAGCGGCATGCACAAACTTACATGGAAATGCACGGGACTTTGAAACTCATGAAACATATTCACATTAGTGGTTGAAGTGGCACACAATCTCAGAGTAGTGTGAACATACCAAGTTGCTTCACCACCTGCACTGTAAAACTGGAAACTTACACAATTTGAGGAAACCGATGACCTCAGATCATTCATTCATTAAAAATAAATTTTATTAAGTAAAAATGAACTTGATTAATTACTGTTATGCTATTGATTTTGTGTGGATACTGATCAAGGTGGTTGAGACACTTCAAAAACAAAAAAAAAAACAAGAGTTTGACTTGGCTGAAAAAAAAATGCATCCAGGGTGAGAAGCAGACACACATTGGTTGTAATTTGTAAACCATCAATTTGTGAACTCAATCAGGAGCTGAGATCACGGTGGACAAATATCTTCAGGAGATTTGACGTTGACCTTTCAGAGTGAGTATGTCGCTACAAAAAGCTTTAAAATAAGACACATTGCTGCATGTTGTGTTTGTCGTTGTGGTGCTGTAGGTCAATTAAAGGCAGAGCTACGGCAGAGAAATGAGAATTTGGTCATTTCTAGAGGCCATTTAAAGGTCAAGCATAAAGGGCATGTGTGATTTTATGCCAGGGACCTGAGCTAGCATTTGCTTTTGTCACAACTAGGTAATAGTACCCATGAGCACGAAGGCAGTAAGGGCTACGGCAGTCTGACATTTGACCTCAATGACCTCTACCTTCACTCAAATGAGTGACCTCTGGCTCACCTTGTCAGGACAATTCTGGAATCCACTCAAGTGTGGTCCAAATTGGGGTGAAAATCAAATTCCTTGACCTTTGCCCAAATTAATTCTCTAAGGGCAATATTGGGGTCAACCTTAATTGACATATCGAGTTTGGTAGGAATCAGCAAAAGAACCTGGGAGCTGTAGGTCAACAAACAGGCAGGAGACACGACCTTGACCCCAATGATTGGCCTTTGGTAAATTTAACAATTCTGGAACCCACATCCCTGTGTGTGCCAAGTTTGGTGGATTTCGGAATAAAGCCAAAATAAACCCTGTAATGGCACTTCTTGGCCATCATCCACATAAATTTTGGTGGAAATTGGCCCAAGGACTTGGCAGGAGAAGGGGAACAAACAGACAAACGTTGCTCCAATTATCCTATGATATCCTGGATAGTTTTTGATTCATCTTGGTGGACAAATGACCACAAAAAGAAAAGGATGACTACACCCCTCAGTGGTTTTCATCGACCAGGTTGACCTGAGCATCAACAGCATCTTCATCATCATTTAGTCTGAACCAGGATCAGAT
Source organism: Chatrabus melanurus (assembly GCA_900302635.1). NCBI lineage: Eukaryota > Metazoa > Chordata > Actinopteri > Batrachoidiformes > Batrachoididae > Chatrabus > Chatrabus melanurus. Next base: position 7,551 of record OMMV01010775.1, read on the forward strand.
TTTTTTTTTCTTTTTTTGGCCGGTTAATAGGAACGGGTTCCTCATTGTGCAGCCGGCTTGTCTGACCTGTTGCCTGCTGTGGGAAGCGGGATGGTGAACCACTGGAGTAGACTCCATGGTGGCTCTCAGTGGGCTCATTACAATCTTGGCTAGTTGCTGTCCACAGGGAAAAGTGTTACTGACCTCATTCTTAATTAAAACAATAGATAATCCCCAGACACAAACAGCACTTTGGTAGCACATTTGTTGGTGCAGAGAGTAATTAATTGTGTCATTAGGATCCGTTTTGTATTTCAAACGAGTCTCGTTTGCAACGCTCCTCAGGGATTGTGTCCAAACTGTGAAAGACCACACCAAGACTGTTTGTGGTGCTCAGTAAGTACAGTTAGAAAGTCCGTGCCAGCGGCATGTCTAATTAATGTTATTTTGCTGGTTAGCTTATCAAAGCCCCCACTGTGCTCAGGAATGTATGACATTAGCACTTTACAGACCTTGCAGGCTAATTGTGCCGAATGCTTTTGAAAAGAAGATGTCTGGCTGTGATGAGTCAAACAAAAACCACGACCTCCACATTGGCTGTGTTTTATCCTGCCATTTAATGATTTCCAGCTTTTTAGATGGAACTAAATGAAAGTGATTCCAAACAAAACAGAGGGTGAAATTCATCCAAAAAATGTTTCAGTGATAATATCTGCAGAATGGCGTCTGTAGTTTTTGTTTTAATTCCTAATTACTCAAGATGTCCACATTCCAGTTCTGCACAAACACACAGTACACTTTCTATCACTAATTGTTTCCCTCATTTGGCGACGACAAATGAAAAAGCAAGTGAGCACAGTACGACCGCCAACCGTTTAATATGGGTTTAACTGCAAGTACTTAAAGTCTAATTCAGTAAAGATATTGCTTTTAATCAGTCAAATGGTAAATATTGTTTTACCAAGTGAACACTTCTTACATTAACCTGTGTGTGTGTGTTCACACACACACGCACACAAACAAGCTTTGCAAAGCTCCACAACAGAAGTACTCAACACAAAAAGAGGTTTCTGCTCGGAGGACTTAAAGAGCGGCACTCCACAATGCACTGAAAAGTCCGTCAGTTAGTCTCTACCTGGTTGGTAGAGCTGAGTAAGTTTATTTACGATTTTACTTTTACGCCAACTCTATTTTCATGTTTTATTGTTTGATTTGCAATGTACTAAAGAGGAGGAGTCAGTTAATGTCCTCCGGGCAGAAACTTCCATTGTGTTGGGAGTACTACGTACTGCCGTTGTGTTGTGAAACATTGCAAAGTGTTTGTGTTTGCGTATGCTGTCCGAGTTTGCAACAGACACATTATCAAATGAAATTGCTGCATATGCTGTAGGTTATATTTGTATTCTCTGTGTTTGCAAACGTTTTTCAATTTGCAAGATGTTTTTGGGTGCAGCTCCCTGCACACAGAGAAATGAAAGTACCACTGTGTACCTAAGTGGGTACAAATGCTTGTCGCTGGGGCAGCACCCTTCAAAAGAACAATGATGTACCTGTCTATACAGGTACTTTTACGTACCTCAGTCATCTGTACCTGTATAAACCATTACCATGTAATACCCTTATAAAGGTACTAATCTGTCCTTTAAAAAGGTACAATCGCCCAACAATACCTCATCTGATACCCCTGATCGACTACTAGGGCTAACCGTTGCAGGTTCAAAAATTCTGACTTGATATTACTCTGATGCCCGACGTGCTCACGCGCTGACCGTCACCAGGCCCGCGGGAAAACACAAATGGAAATGGTAAAAAGACAGGCTATAACACCAAAAACAGACACGTCTCTTTTTTATTTTATTATTAATGCAATGCAAATGAGCTTAGAGTTAAAAAACAATATGATTTCCCCCTGTTTTTTTCACCACTGCCTTGCTTGCCGTTACCTTGGAAAGCCGAGTTAAAGATGTGAGTTTGATTTGGCTATTAAGAAAACACTGATTAGAGAACTCTTCTATTCTATCTGGGCATTCTTTTGAGATCAGTGGTCAAGAAGCCACGTCAGTTGACAAAAAAAAAAAGAAAAAAAAAAGGTCTTTTATTGTGTCTGAAACCTTCATTTTCCAGCATTTGGCTCATGGTTAGGTATGAGGTACAGGTTCATGGGTACAAACGTGTACTTTCCCCATTTCATGTACTTTGTAAGGTACAACATTGCATCACAAAGGTTCTGTCCTGCACCCTTTAAGGCACATTCACCTGTAAGGAACAGTTTTGTAGTTGATGCAGGTGTTTTGTGTTTTTGTAAATGTTTTCTGCATTCGCTCGTGTCGTCTTAATTTGGAAGTGTTGTGGCCCCTATTGGTCACCGTATGAAGCTCATTAAGGGTCGCAGCAGCAATCTTGTGGCACAGCTTGACAATTTTTACCAATTGGTTCCTGTTTTTAAGGTCAAGGCTGCTAAACCAGCAAACCACTGAGAAAGAGACTCAATCAAAAGAAGAATAAAACGTTTTTCTCAGTGTCAAGAAATGTTAACTACAAAATAGTAAGCTTCCTGACAAAATTAGCAAGTGGTATTGATTAATATTGATCAGCATGACAAATTGTGCATAAAATAACCGACCAATCCTTCAATCTTATTCATGTTCCATTTATTAAAAGAGCTGCAGATGTGTCAAAGTTTTCTGTCTATCATTCAGTTGTTCCTGTCAGGGCAGTCTCATTCCAAAAATGTCAGATAGCCGCTTGACATCACATGGCGTGTACCCTTGGGTTTTTGAATGTGAAGTCTGCGGGAATGAGATTTCAGTGTCAGGAGGAATATTCGTCAAATCTTTGTAACACTCACTAAAACATAATGAGGTACCGTGTAAATTGTGTTCATAAATCCTCAACAAACTACAGTTTAAGGTCCAAAATGTGTCCATAATCAAGGCACATGACCGGCTGATGTCATGCCATAGTTACATTATGGACAGAAGCATTTACATTTAGGTGCAGATCTGTAATGTTGCACAAGCGTCACGTTTTTGTTGCATCCTGTGAGCATAGTCATCATCCACCGAGTGCATCTCAGAAGCTCAGATTGTTATGTTGCTGGTTGGTCAAGATTCTACAACGCGTAGGCACTCTAAGCGCTCCATCAAATATATATTATCAAATACATACTTAACAGATTATACTTAAAGTATATTTGGTGTATACTGACAAGTATAGGGGTGGCATGGTGGCTTAGTGGTTAGCACTGTTGCCTCACAGCGAGAAGGTCTCAGGTTCTAATCCAACCTGCTCCTTTCTGTGTGGAGTTTGCATGTTCTCCCCGTGTTTGTGAGGGTTCCCTCCGGGTGCTCCGGCTTCCTCCCACTTCCAGAGACATGCAGGTTAGGTGAACTGGTGACTCTAAATTGACTGTAGTTGTGAGAGTGTGAATGTGTTTGTCTGTCCACATGTGGCCCTGCAATGGACTGGCAACCTGTCCAGGGTGTGCCCCGCGTCTCTCCCAATGACCGCTGGGAAAGGGTCCTGCCCCCCAGTGACCCTTAATTGGGGGTTCAGAAAAATGAATGAATGACAAGTATAGGTGAAAGCCAAAGTATACTTGGGTAAACTGATAGTTATACTTGTTGTGGCTTACACTTGTAACTATATAAGAAGCACGCGTCTTCAGGTAATACATCAATCACTGTCTGCAAAACTGGACTTCATGGTCTAGGAGTTAGAGAGGTGGGCTTATGATCAGAAGATCCTTGGTTCACATCCCCATCAGACTGGGAAATCACTAAAGTCCCTTGGGTAAGTGTACTTTCATAAAATATCTACTACCTGTAAGTTCACTTGCACTGTAAAATAAAACTAGTTGTATACTCAAACTTTAGTACTCTTACACTTAAAGTGTACTTCCAAGTATACTTTTATAACCTAAAAAGTGGGCCAATTTAGTCCCTAAAAGTATTGAAATAGTGCACTTACAAGTATACCATAAAGTATACTTGAGGTTTACTTAAAGTTAATTTTATTAAATAAACTTAAGTATACTTTTTTTTGGTAAGGGTTGTCTGAGGACGTCAAAGCAGGACATAATGCCAACAGCAGGGACATTGCGCCCTCTCAGAAATAAAACCTGTTATGTTCATTGTGCAAATTGAGGGCTTATAAATACACAAAGATAATCCATGAAGCAAAGCAGTGAGAGTAAGTGCGATTCAGGCCCCGAGTGCCTTCAGGCTGGTGCTTATCCCTAGGGACTGTAGTGTCAAGTGGATGAGAGTCCATGCTTTCCCCTGGATGAGATGCAAGTCCATCACAGGTTACTTCCCAACGAAGGTCGCCACCCATTTACAGCTGAGTGGACTGGGGCAATGCAGATTTATTGTTTTGGCCAAGTACAAACAGGTAGCCTGAAGCACACACCTGGAATTAAACCACCTTCTACTAGGTTCATAGTCCAACTGCTATGACTCCACAGATCCACCTGCTCTGCTTTTGAAGCAAAGCTCACATTTATTTATATCTCAGTGATGCGAGTGCACATCACAGATATAAAAAAATGTGAATCTGGCTTCATGTCCAAGAAGTCAACCATTGGCTGCATTCTTGCTCTGCAAGTCGTCAGAAAGCAAGTACGAATATTGTCAGTGCTTCTTTGCAGCCTACGTTGATTTTCGCAAAGTGTTTAAGCTGTTCTCTGGGACATCCTGAGAATGTGTGGGATCCCCAAGAAGTTGGTGGACATCATAGCCATCCTATACACAGATACTGGGAGTACTGGACAGAGTTTTTCACAGCGAAAAATGGTGTTCGTTAGGTATGTGTTCTGGCTCTGAGACTGTTCAATGCTGGCATGGACTGGGTGTTGGGTCGGGTTAGGGGCTTTTGTTGGCAAGGAAAGGTTTACTGACCTTGCCTTCACAGACGATGCTGTAATCTTAGCGGAATCAATGGATACCCTGATTGAGGAATCAAAGTGACTGGGTTTGCGATTGTCCTGGATCAAGACTAAGATCCAGGCTTTTAATGACTTCCTGGACTTGGCCATCAGAAGTGTATCTGTATACGGCGAAAGTGTTGAACTTGTAGAGACATTAGCTTATCTTGGCAATGACGTTGATGGACATTCAATTTCTGGAGTCATGAGGTCGCTGGACAGAGGCATTTGGTGATGCTGATATTTTTGCAGGAGAACCAAAGTCCAAGTCTTTAGGGTCCTGGTGCTTCCTGTCTTACTCTATGGTTGGATGCTAACCAGTGACCTAAGGTGACGACTGGATGGCTTTGGTACTAGGTCTCCTCAGAGGATCTTTGGGTACTGCTGGAATGACTGTCAAACTTGCATTTTGAGGGAGCGTCAGCTTCGCCATTTTGGCCATGTGGTGCGTGATCCAGCAAATAGGTGCCTGAGTGTTGAGGACCCCAGTGGCTGGAGAAGGCCAAGGGGATCCCCACGCTTCACCTAGCTGCAGCAGATAGATGGTTACTTTAGAGACGTGGGGATGGACTGGTTGTCTGCCTAGGTGGTTGCCACCCAGGGCAGTTCCGTGGATGCGGCGAGGCACAGCACCAGACATGATGTGACCTTGCATCAAGTAATTTATTGACGGACAATGTGACTGGTTCCATATAAAAGAAAAACCTGGAAGAACCCTGCAGAATTTGTCATCTGTATTCACCTGATGTTGGAAGTTTATAGCGTTAAGAGACTCCTGTAAGTCTGTTCAATGTATTTCATCCATACTAAATTTAGATCAATTCCCAGCAGAATACTGAACGGAGATGGAGAGATGCATGTCTTACTAATACAGCTCTCAAAATGTGATTCTGCACCTCTAGCAACATAAGTCAGAGTCGAGGATCAGACTGAACTAAAATACACATCATTCCTCTTTTTTTTTTGGCTATATGCTAATTTTATGCTGTCACAGATGCATGAAGAGCTACTGTTGATTAAGTATGGAGGAGCAATGCCAAAAATAACATAAGGCGCTATTTAAGGATTCTTATTAACTGCAAATGAAGGCGTGACTTGACGTAAAAGGAAATCTGATGCTCTTGAGTTTGTTATTCATTCTTTTAAACACATGTCAGAGCTGCACCAGTTATTCCATTTACCAACCATTACAACAACACCAAAATTGTTGTATTTTATAATCTCACCTGAGGGGGCCCAAGAGCATATTCGCTGAAGAAAAAGAATCTTTACAGATAAACTGAGGTACAGTGCTCAGCATAAATGAGTACACCCCAACAGATTTTCAGAAAATTTTTAGTTTCCTTTTAGAATCAATATTTTCTATGGGATAATATACTACAAAGTACTCCCACAAATGTGGGTCATTGATTGCAAATGAGATTTGTCAATGTGCACACATAAAAAAGCAATTTTTATAACAAATTCATTCAAGACCATGTGGCAAAAATGAGTACACCCCAATGAAAGTATTAGAAGCAAAGCTAAATTTTAGACTACAGAATTCTAATTAACATGAGTTCAACCACAGGTGAGTCTAATCATTAATCACACAGGTGGCCAGCAGACAATTGACTATAAAAGGGTGTTTCCACCTTTTCAAATGGAGGTGTACTCACTTATGCTGAGCACTGTATATGAAGATTTTCAAACAGGTTAAAGTGCGCCTCTCTGTGAAAGCAGCAGCATGGACGCGGAGGCTGAGGCCGAATTCTGTTCCACAAATATTACTGCATATTTGCAGTCATATTTCTTACAAAACTGCACCTTCATTAACATTGTGCCTGTTATGGAGCCCTCGAAGGGCCATGGTGGGAATTATTTTAGAGGTGGGAATTTATTTTCCCTCGTAATAGCTTTGCATTCCCACACAATACTGTTGCGTTCCCTCGCAATAGGTTTTGCGTTCCCACGCAATATTGCTGTAGTTGGCTACATCCCTTCTCAATTAGCCACTCTTAATACCCAGTGCGACGGAATGGATGCACTCACAGAACCGTATTTTCAGCTCGGTGTTCAATATGCAGACATAGTATTCCTGCTGAGTGAAAAGTACGGCTATGCAATTAGCGAGAGAAAACTAAAAAGATTTCTTAGATGAAGAGGGCTGTCTCAGAGAAAACCTTACAGTAGTCTGGTAGATGCTGTCGATTTTAATTTGTCGTCAGTTACGGCACTCCGGACAACTTCATGGATACAGACAGGTGTATTCCCAATGCAGAGAACATGGTCTGCTCGTCAGAAATAGTGCGCTTAAATGGTCGAATACGGTAAGCATGTGTGCTAAATAAATTGTTTTTATTTAACACAGGGTACTTAGAAAACGTTCTTTTAAGCGCACATTTTCTGGGATTTGCGTGCCGTCTCACTTCGATGAATGTGTAAAATGAAACCTGGATGAGAAATAGCAGGCAGTACATTTGAATTTCATTCCTTTTTTCAGGGATTCCACGTTTACAAAGACATTTGGACACCCAAACTGGACCAACTATTGTCTTGCATTTTACAATGACACCTTTTCTGGGATTTGTGCGCCAGGCTCGCTTCGACAAATGAAGTTTTGATTCATGAAGCAATGCTTCAGGTGCGCAATGGAACCTGGGAGATTTACAACATCGGCTCTGCTGAGGAACCCTCCTGTTTTCTGAAACTGAAGTAAAACAATGCAAAAGGTGGGTTTCTGTCCATTAAGATTATGTTTTGATGGCAACTATTGCGTGTTTCGATCCAGAAATAGTCCCGGATGCTGGAAATAGCACCAGCCACCCTCCCCAGAGGCCTCACAAAGACCCCATGTGCACCAATTAGGGTCTGTGTGCCTAAACGGTGAAATACGGTAATTCTGCTTGAATTGGATATGAAAGGGGTTTCCCTGAGGAAAAGGAGGCGTCTCCGGAGATGGAATTGTTTCTCAAAAGGGCCAAGTTAGGGCACTTTGACTCCTGTGACAAACTTATGACAAACATCAATGGGTATTCCAGGGAAATGAGCCGACTGAACAATACCTCCAGCAGCGATCAGAAAGTTGAATGAATGCAGCCTAAACAAAACAATTGTTGCATGGGAACGCAAAACTAGCTCTAAAATTAAATTCCCACCTCTAAAAAAAAAAATTAATCCCACCATGGCCCTCCGGGGGCTCCACAGAAAACTGTCCTTGAATCACCAGTGCAGGTTTTTTTTTTTTTTTTTTTTAAAACACCAATGACCAATTCCACTCCAGTTTCACCTTCTTAAGCAGCTCAGACAACAGCATTTTAAAGGCCCATTTCAACTCATCTTTTCTGCAATTTTCCAATCTTTTTATCTTGAAAATAAAAATTGTCCTTCACCCCGAATACCTGAGTTAAAAAAAAAAGAATGATCGTCAGAGGGGAAGATTGAAATCTCTCACTTAATTGAACGGCAGGAAATGGATTAAAGTTTATGTCCTAGATTCCTGGTCGACTGTGGGAGTGAAAGCAATTACACGTGGCACAAACTAATCAATTTTCTGTTCTAAAAAGGTGACATATTGAGGGCAAAGGGCTGTTTTCCAATATCCAGAATTATTCATTCAGACGTCTTCACTGAGTGAAGCCGCCGCTCCAGTCACCGCAACTATTAGCCGCTACATCAAAAAACAAAACAACAAAAAAAACCTCCAAAAAAAACCTCCAAGTTTACTTTCTGATTGTTTCAGAATCAAACGCATGCAGTTTTGAGGGCAGGCTAAACTATCCTCCTGAAAGAAATGATGCTTGAAGGTGTAATTTTCAACAAATAGCATCTCCTGCATGAAGAGAAGCTGAAGCCACAATGCAGTTCAATGGATTTTTCCTCTCCGTGAAAATAACTGAGGGTCACAAGGAAACTATTATCATTAATCCTCGTTTCTGAGTGCAAATGGAATCAGTGCAGCAACGTTTGACAAGGTTTGGTTTTTCCTCTGAGTAAAAGGGAACAAGAACGGCACGCGGGCAGCACATATTTCCACCAAAAATGACAGGTCAGGTCTGGGAGCATAAGCTGGTGAGGCGAGTAAACCACATCCACCACACCCACGGAACCGCCGTGGGTCCTGGAAGGCAACCACCTAGGCAGACAACCGGTCCAAGTCACCATCTATCTGCCACAGCCAGGTGAATCGTGGGCGTGTCCTTGGTATTCTCCAGCCGCTGTGGTCCTCAACAGTGAGGGCACCTGCGTGCTGGATCATGCTCAGAGAAACACACACCATGCATGCGATACTCATCTTCTAGGTCGCCATAAGTAACCATTTGTTGAGTCCAAATTCCTCTAAAGAGACCCAGCACAAAAGACATCTAGTTGTCATGAAAGTGTTGTAATAAATAAATGTAAAAGTAATGTTGTTAATCCCGATTGGTGGTCATTTTTGATGAGTGTCATCCCTGTCCTCCTGTCATGATAACAGATCCAGATCCTTCACAAATCTGCCTGAAATTCCACCTGTTGATTGTAATAGGATTTGTATGACCAGCAGGTTTCATCAAGATCAGCGTTTATTTTTAATAAAATTATGAAAATGCTCCATTATTTAATGTAAACGGGTCATCAAGCAGCCACTTTTTTTTTTCTAAAAGTTTGCATACATCTTGCATGAATCCACATGTTGGTTTGGCACAATTTCACACCAGATGCCTTCCTGATGCAATTCCAGATGTACAAGAAGTTCGGGTGGCTTTGTACTGCGGACCCTTCTGTTGCGAGGCAACAGTACACCACATTTATTCATGAGCTAATATGGCAGCTGCAGATATTTTTTCCTTCTGTGAGACTCCCAAAACTACTTAATGTTATAAACAGGTCAGGGAGCATGCACTAGCATCGTACTGTGCTGCATCCAACTCACTACAGAACTGCCCTATATCATGGTTGGCGACCACCCAGTTAGAAAACCAGGCCATCTACATACAGCTGTGGTCAGAAGTTTACATACACTCATCATGGGCATGAATGCCATGGTAATTTTGGGATGTTAATGATTTCTTTGAACTGTTTTTTTTTTTTTTGCCAGGGTGGAATGATTGTGCTGCATATATCAGTAATGACTCTAAAAAAAAAAAAAACAAGCATTGGGTGCACAGGTTTGAATTAATTTTGGATTTTCTCAAATCCACACAGGGTCAAAATTATACATACAGGCTCAAATATATACATACACCCCCACCAATATTTGGTTAAATGTCCCTTAAACTGCACTTCAATTGAACACTTCTCTTGGCAGAATTCATTTAAATCAGTTGGTTTCCTGGCACAGACCCGGCAAGCGTAGTCCACAAATTTTCAATAGGGTTGAGGTCGGGGCTTTGGGAAGGCCATTCCAGAAGCCTGCTTTATCCAACCCACAACCAGTTTTGATGTGTGTTTGGGATCATTGTCCTGTTGGAACACCCAATTGTGGCCAAGTTTCAACCCTCTAGCTGTTGATTTGAGGCGAAGTTGAAGAATTTGGAGGTTTCTTCATTATTCCATTATTTTCCACTATTCAATAAATTTGTTCAATAAATTCAAACCTGTGCACACAATTCTTGTTTTTTTTTTTACAGTCATTAATGATGTATGCTGTACAATCACTACACCCTGGCAAAAGAACAGTTCCAAGAAATCATTCAAAGCCCAAAATTACCATGACATTCATGCCCATGATGAGTGTATGTAAACTTCTGACCGCAACTGCATCTGTTCCAGCCAAGTGATACCCGGGCATGTCCGTGGTCTACTCAACATGGAGGAAGCTGCAAACTGGATTGTGCTCATGGAGGCGCACCACATGGCCATAATGTCATAGCTGATGTTCCCTCACTATGCAAATTGTTGGTTATGATTAAGTTATGAAAAGAAAGCACCATTAGTTAGCAGAATATGGGATGTGGCCTGTGGTGTCCATTAATGAGGTCACCCATGATGAACACGCCCTCATACCAAAATAACTTTGTCACTACCTTTCAAAATAGACAGCGTTATTCTTCTGACATACCTGCAGAAACCACTCAGTCCTGCATGTTAATGCCAATCACGGGGCAGCAAGTCAGAAAAACAGGCAGACAAGGTGACAAGGTCGAATTGGGAGTAAAAAAAACCCAAAGTGGTTTAAGAACATTTTAACAAGGAGGGATTACCGTTGCCAGATAGGGTGGTATGAGAATTTTATAAATTGCTCATATAGGATGTTCACACATAACAATCCCTACAATTCAAACAAAATTATATATCCAATGAGCTGCAGTTTTGGGTTAAGAATGCCTCAGAAAGATACATCAACCTCACACAGAATGATATACGATCAGAAGAAATGGTCAGAAAGAAATGCCAGCATAATAGAAAATTCCTATTTGACACTGTGGCCAAACGTATTCATGTGCAACAGTCCGTAAAGCTGATCGCCATTTACAGCCCAGAATTTCTGACACCATGATGGACAAAAAGAATGAGGGGAAGAGAAGGAACCGCTCATGAAGTGAAGGATTTCACTCCATCACTGACATGATGCATTCTGCAAAAACAACTCAAGACGTTTCTATGGCAAAAAAGTTGTTAAATCAATCACATAAGAGTTCTGCAATTCCTACACTGGTCATCCAATAAATATTTAAAGTGAAAGTCTCATATTATTGGCTTTCAACTCCATTATTATATGTTCAAGACCTGAAAAAAACTGTTGATATCAAACGTGTACTTTTCATTTCTAGAACAACAACTGCAAAGGTGAAAATAATTATACTTTAGAAAAATTCAGCTTTTTCTGGTGTTCCCAATATTGTTTACTCACTTAAATATTAAACCTGTGTGTGTGAAATGAGGTTTTTCTGGTCATAAAAAGGGGCTTAGTGGAAAGTTTGGAGACACATGTCCTACTGGACCCGATTCTGCCTTAAGCCCCGTTTTATTCAGCAAGTGGGACGCGCTGAACACAATAGGTCGGGCCATGTGAGAGGAGCTAGAAAAATGAGGCTGCAGCCCTTTTGAACTCGACAGAACACATGTCACATCCAAGGACACCAAGTTCTAATTTCACCCAAAGCGTTTGCCCTGAAACACACTTTGATTTGCTCTTCAACTGATGATACTTTTCTAATTCTTACATATCTGACTTTGAAGTTGGAGTGAAGTAATGTGTGTAAGATTAACATTTTTTTTTTTTTTTTTTTCCTTGAAGCACCCTTGGTGCCCATTACAGCAAATTATCCAGTTAGACTCCTCGCTGCCACGAGCACATTCTACAAATCCCAGATGTAACCTTATAATCAATATCTGAGGGTAGACTTCAGAGGCCTCTGCTGTGGATTTGTTTACTTTGACTGAAAATATTAATTCCTACTTATGCATAATATATATGTATTTGACGGTTGGAGGACTGCACTCTAATAAGTGCAGTTTGATATAATAATCTCCATAAAGGTGTAAAGCCCGTCTACCATTCCGGATTTTTTCCCCCCCGATTGTCCATGATTTCAGGCGCCAAAAAAAATAAAAAATCAGATAACCAATCGGGGCCTGACAGGTGTAATCGGTGGTAAAAGTAGCGTTATAGAACATTGTGAGTAATCGGGAAAGTTTTGAACATGTTTAAAAAAATATTTTTTTAAAATTATTACATCGGGATAAACCGTGATCCAAAAAATAGTGAATAATTGGATTTAATTGGTGCAGATCGGGCGTACTCTTGTGTAAAATTCGATGAAAGTGGACAATCTGGTACAATATGTAATAATCGGGACCTGCTGTCCTCTGAGCAGAAGCCTCCTCCGCAACATGAAACCCATGAAAAGCATGTCGTGCTCTTCACCAGAAGACATTTTTGAGATTTTAAACAGAGAAATTTTAGCTTTTTGAAAAAGTGTGGGAAGAAGGGGAAGTAGTGTTTTTACGCACACACACACAAAACATGATGGGAATGGTACTTAATCGGCAGTTAATCAGTTACAATTGCATGTAATCAGATAGAAAATTGTGGGCAACAATAAAGACTGATTGCATGCGAATTTTGGCTACGATTTAAAAAAATAAAAATAAATAAATCATGGCCAAAGGTCAGTAATAGGAGACTGAGCTGAGACACAAATAGCTCTTCTGACTGGTGATCCAACAGAGCCGGGCATTTGCTCTTTAAGGTAATGTCACCAATCAGCAGCTCGATCATTCAGTCTGGAGCTTGTTGGCTAAAGTCAGAGAACAAACCAGAGCTCCAATTGAAAGTTATCACAAAAAGGAGCTAAAAACGTTTTAAGACAAACCCAGTTCCTGAAATTAATTCTGAAAGTCTGCCTCTGAACTTCACTCACGTTTGAAGCCTCTAAAGTCGATCACCTAATGTGTGGGCTCGGCTAAATCTGGGGAGGGTGGTGCAAGCAATGAAGAAGAACACTGTAGCGCTCTTCCAATTAAGAAAATTACTGCCTAATTAACTTTGCAAAGTTACCATTTTTTTTCGTTTCATTATTGAACGGCTGCCTTTGCTGTTCACAGCCATTCTGCTACAATGGTTGCCAAGACTGATTTTTCTACCATAAAGTGTGAATGCAGCATAAGACTGGCAACCTGACATTTAATAAAATTTTATTTAATTTAACCAGTGAAATATTCTTCCAATCTCTCACCTGAGAAAGTGAATTGAGCAGACGTGTGTGTTTCGACTTTGATGACCAGAGCCGGTACTTATCAAGCTTCTCAGAATTACTCATAAGAACACTGCTAAGAATTGACTTAAGTCCCAAAAAATTTCTTGGCTCAAAGCTGCACTTAAAAGTTAGGATTTCGTCCTACACTTCCCTTAAAGTGGGACTACGATGCTTGATAACTAAGTGTCAGTCTCAGAGCTGATTTACTGATTTGCTGCGCCGCAAACGGGATTTTGGATGACGACACAGACGAGGACCAATCAGCGAATGGCCTTCCTTATATAAATATCATCTTTGATATACGTCACAGTGAATAGAGAAACCCTAAGAGGAGTGAAGATTAACCACAAAGCGACAGTATAGACTTCACGGGAACACGATATATACACCGGAAATGAAAGAGTGTTTATGTTTCCATGACATCATTGATTACAAATATTAACCGCTGCGCTCCTAACTGACCTGTCGATATATAACCTAGATTTATGATGTAGGCTAATCACAGCCATGGAGGCCAAACAAAAACCGAACTGGAGGGAGGAAGAAGCGTTACTGCTTGTGGAATTAGTGGAAGAATGAAAGCATGTCATCAAAGGAAAAGTCGGCCCGACATGACGGCGCGCCCGCTGTCATTCATGAACGGTATCGTGTTGACAGAGCGGGCATCATCTATGTGACTGACTTGGTGAGGGACGTCCTCTCACCG
>OMMV01010784.1:2512-14157 GCA_900302635.1 Chatrabus melanurus
TCTTACTCTATCACTGGACAACAGAAAATAACAGAGTCCAACTCTAACAGGCCTAGTCAATAGCAAAACCAGGGATATTCTGTTAAGCTGTACAAGAAAAGAAAATTGAGAAGAAAAAGAAGATATGTGGTACTGCAGCCAAACTGGAGACATAGAATAAAAGGAAAAAGAAGCAGGCAATGTTCCAAGCATTAAGAAGCTTCCCGAGGGCTCTTGGCCAAATGGTAATGAGCCCCAGGGGTTGCTTTGTTTCGTAGGGCGCTCAAGTGCCTGTGAAAACCTCTGAAACACGGCAGTGCTGAATTATTTAAGCCAGCGTCCCAATTCTACAGCCTCTCTGCCTTGCTCCACTCTGTTCTGTACATTACTGCAGAGCAACAAGCCCTAAACTCTGGTCAATGTAACCCTCACCATCTCTCCAAAACTTTCAAGCCTGTTCCAGCAACAAAAACATACAATGTTGTGATAAAACAAAAAAAGAAGATAATCAGTATTGTTTGACCATTTATGTTTGAGTGGCTAGCTCATTATTTACACTCTACTGTGGAAAAAGTGTTGCAGTATCACTGGGAACACTGGAATAAGTATCGCTCACCATAGCTGAGGAGGAGCGCGAGGAGTGTGATATGTGGTTGCGGCTTCCCTCCATGCTTCCTCCATGGATCAGGTATGTACTACCGCTGGAGATGATGTGGCTGCTACCCACGTCCATGGCGATGCCCACCATGCCATGACTGGGCACTCCACCACTGGCGGAGGAGACCACAGTGGTGACATGAGCTCCCCCGGGTTGTGATTCAAAGTAGTTTCCCCCACTGTTCTGCCCGTACAACTGAGCCTCGGGGTTGTAGGAATAGGCAGCTCGACTGAGGAGAGATCATTGTAATTGGCATGCAGTAACGCAATTCTAAAATGATACTGAACATACATTTCATTATTACTAATGAATTTCAGATCAAACGTACTACAGCAATGTAGGCCTTATATTTCATCTGGGAAGATGAGCTTTTAATCTTTGTTCAAGGACCACAAAGTCATAATCTGCTTAGAATCATTTTATCGATGCAATGCACAGATCAAAGCTTGGAATCAAATTTTGTTAACACAGATGTACAAAATAATGGATGAGTGAAATTAATGCAACATATCTACCTACATTTATAAGTAAAGAAGATTTTCAAATGAATGAACATGTCATACATATACACATAAATTAAATATTGAATTATATCACACATTAATTGGTACATTATACTGAATGTTCATTAACAATAATCACATTCACGAACAAATTATAACTAACAATACCTCTACGTCTTATATCATCAATTGACCATATATCAAGGCATGGATCCTGTATATCATTACAAAGCTAATAAAGAGTTATTTAATTATAAACCATAATTAATTTGGAACATAGGTTATAAGTAGTCGCCATGGTAACCAGGGAAACACTGCTAAAAAAAAAACAATGCAGAGGAACAGACTTTTAGATAGTTGCTATGATGGCCAAGAAAAACACTGCTACAAAATAATGCAAGTAATGTCTGTTGCATCACCAGTCATACAGCTTCATGGTGGAGTGGAACAGAGAAGGATTTTCTTAAGAAGACATAACATTTCAGCTACAGTTTGTCAGAAGGCAGGTATTAGACTCGAGCCCAGATTTGATCTGGATTCCTGAATGAAAATCCTTCTCTGTGCCACTCCACTGTGAAGCTGTGACTGGTGGTGCAACAAACAAAAGTTGCACTATGCCGTTTCTCCAATCACAGTGTCTTGGTGGCTTCCCCCAACAGTCTCATTCTTGTACGGTCACTCAGTTTTTGAGAACTGCCTACAACAGAAAGATTTACCATACAGTCTGTATTTCTTAATGAGTCTAAGACATACGCAGTGACTTGGAAATGTTTGTGCATCTATCCCCTGAATTTTTATTATTATTATTTTTATTTTTTTTTTAAACCTGGCTGTAAAAGTGATAATTTATATTAATAATACTTATCTTTAGTTTGTCCAGTTACTTATGGCCTCTAAAAATGGAGAAGCGGTGTACACAAATGGCTGTAACTTCAAATCGGGTAACAATATTTTTGTTAAATCCCTTGAAATAAAGCTGAAAGTCTACACCACAGGCACATCTTGGTATTTCAATTTGTGGTCCAAATACTTGTGGACCTAACTGTGTACATAACTTTTGACATCAATGCAGAGTGATAAAACAATGCTTACATAGTTCCATTGGTGTAAACAGTCTCTCCACCTTCTCCTACATATTGGACCTGGGATGGATAGACATGTTGTACCTGCTGCACCTAGAAACACAACAGCAGAGCTTAAAACCAGCAACTACACCTAACAAAAACTTCACACTTCTTTACTTTAATTATACAAACACTGTTCAGATATACTGTATTTGCACATGCGTGTATGCATGAGTGCAATTCTAATAATGTACATATGTCGTGGAGTGAAAATGTCTGTCCACCGCCTTGGTTTTGGAAACGTTATCTGACTGAAGCAGAACCCTCAATAATGTTATTTAATATTTAAAAGCATTGCATTTCGTAATGCATCTTCAACAGTACGTAGACATATCCAGGTTGTTCAATTAGCCATTCTGTCATATTAAAAGTGAGAATTCAATGTACATTAAAATCATATTGGAAGTAAAAATGGCATGACAAAAAAAAGCAACCATAATTCTGGACTTTATTAAAATGTAAATAAATTGATCAATCAGTCTTGGTTTGATAAACATGAGAGGTCTGGGAGCATGCACTGGTGCCATACACCACCACATCCACCACACTACAAAGGCCCATTAATCATTTGACCTCATTTTTTTCCCCTTTGTCCATCTTTAGATTCGTTCTTATCAACTAACTTCAAAAGGGCTTCAACTGCAAATTAATGACAAACATTTGATTTCTGATTTCTTATTTCTGGTCATTTCTGGGTGAGGCTTTTAATTTTCTGTGAGACCCTTGCATGTTACACAGTATTTAAATAACATGAAGTGGGCCTAAACTCCTCAGGCTTCAGATCCATTCATTTAGTGATGAAAACTGTATGCGACACAAATTTGTACTGGGGACAAAGATTATTCGGAAGCTCTGATGAGTGTCAACCAGCTTGATGAAATGTGACTAAGGCATTTCAACTAAAACTTTTTATTTAAAGACTTCTTTGATTTGCATTAGTATGTAAGTTGAGATGATTTTTTTCCCTGTAAATCTTAAAATCCCCTTGAAAGCATCTTTTATTAGATGGAAATGTGTTATACACAGTAAAAGCAGTCCACTTACAAAGTATCAGGGCCAACAAAAACAGTAATAACTATAGCAAAAAAAAGAAAGATATAAATTATTTATTCAGTAATAAAAAAAATCCCCTTATAACATAAAATTTACAAAACGTATTTGCCCTAGAAGCTGAGCGCTAATAAATTTCACGAATATGTAGCCTTGTCCATATGATCTTGCCCTTGAATAGTGTCCCAATTTGTCCAAGGATGCTTGAATATGAGCATTCTGAAAAGCATAGCTTGTTTTTTTTTGTTTGCCAACAATAGAGGTTTAACCTCAATAGACAGACAGAGAGACAGATGGAAGGCCAGACAGACAGACAGACACTGCAGGATAAGGCAATACCCCTTGTGGCCAAATTTTGGTTGGGGGGCGGTGGGAGCGAAAAGTAGATAATGTGCCCATCCACAATCAGCTGAGGTTTCATATCAGATCTCGCCATTCAGTGTAATTTAGTGACATCACCTGATACCAGTGATCAGTTAGTAGCAGACGGGCTGGTTAGTACCACACAGGTTTAGTGCTGGGATTTGGTTCAAGCCCCCAGGAACACCACTGGGCTATGCAATCATTTTGACATAGTGCAAACTGCAACTTGTTTTACCCCCTGACACGCAGAAGACTTTTCTCACAAGCATGCATCACAAAAAACAAACAAACAAACAAAGTCAAAGTAGGCTAGGGAGAAAAAAACTTCACTGTCTCACATTACAAAATGTTCATTTTGTAATAACAGTGTGAACCTTCCACAAACATTTAAAAGCCACTGAAAGTTGTATCAAGATATTGTTTTCATGTTCTCATGTTGGCGGGCAGTTAGCCAGGCTCAGTCAGAGAAAGACACGTGCAAACGTCTTGGTCACCCAGGAGAGGAAGTAGGAGAAACATTTAAGCATATACAGTGGGTGAGTAGCTTTCAGTGGAATGAATAACTATCATGCTTACCATGCTTGAGATCGTTGCCCAGTGTTTAACACATGTAGGGTTTTGTACAATAACCAATGTGACCAATACTTACAACCCATCAGCAATATGTTCAATTTACCACTGCACAGATTGTCTGAATTTAGAGAACTTAATGTAATTTTAGTTCAAATTTAGCTTAAAACAAAATACTATGTAGGTATCAAGCTCAGCCACAAAACTATAGACAAAGACAAAAATTTATTTGAAATGGCAGTGGATCAGAGTAAATTGTGAAAAGGGTTTAGGGGGTGTATAAGTATTTTCACAGCACTGTACAGTACTGTGTACCTGCTGAGGCACCTGTTGAACCCTGGGACCTGAATGTGGCTGTACTTGTCCTCCTTTCTGAGCTGAGCCTGAGGCTTGAACCAACACCCTCTGTGTGGATATAAGACATAATAACGCAATTACATAATTATGTACAATCAACACATCTTTCTCAACATAGAACAGCGAACACAAAAGAGTCAATACACTAAATAACGCTATCATAAACCCCCATTCATGCAAAGTCTTACAGAGATCGAAGCGTATCAAAAATAAATTTGATTTCTATTGGGTAAGACAAACTGTCTTTTAGTAATTTAGTATTGGACAATGTCATGTACAGTGCAGTACTGCGGTTTGTTTTTTTAATCTTGGTTGCCCACAAGTGGTAGAGATTCAAACACTACATTAAAATTGTGCAGGAAATGTTATGGTAAATGCTTTTTCTGGCAACAGAAACCAATAACCTACTGTATATCAGAGGTCTCCAAGATCTGAACCACAGTCCAGAAACAGGCAGTAAGGACCTGATGTAGAAATAAATAGGCAACTACCTTCACATCAGAGAAACAGGGGTCATTTTTAGCAAATGCATCTATAAAAGAAGAATTAAGAGTTCTTAAACAGGTGTCCCAGAGCAGGTAGCTCAGTGGGAAAGGAGTTGGACTAGCAATACGCAGAACTAGGTTTAGTTCCCGGTCATGCTACAACACATAATATTTCACTGAAAATTATGCATTACCAATACTGTAAAACGACATATAAAATACAATGGCATCTCAAGGGGGAAAAAAGCGCATTCTAAATTTTCATTTATGTTGTTCTCAACCAACTTTACTTTTTATAACTGAAGTCACATATGGGTATTCACTTATAGCTGTACACCTTGAGTTCATTCAGATGTGAACGGCATTGGGGTCAGCTTAAACATTTGATTAGCTAGGGTCCACCATGTTAGGGTACTAACATAAAAAACTCCATATCATGTGATTAATAACCAGGTTTTGAAAAATAAATTTGCATGGCTAACACTTCGGGATCACAGCTTTCTAAAAACTCCTTTGATGCTGCCTGAAATATAATTCTATAATGCTTGGGTCACTTTCTGGTCGGGATGGCTCAATGGATAATATTCCTGAAGCAACCTCTGACATATCTGTAAGAGAATGAGCTTTTTGAACCTTTGAAGTCAGTGTTTATGGCACATCATACCATTGAAACTGCACTTACTAAAGTGGTAGCCTAAATGATTTGATGCTAATTATGAATGCAGATTCCATGTTTGTGTTACCATTATTGGATCCAAATTCAGGCTTTGATCCAAGTGATTACAGTATTTCATTGGAGATAATTGAAAATTATTTAGGCAATTCTGGTCAGGTACTTTAAAGGCTGCGATCTTACTTGTCAGGTCAAGTGCAGTGTGTTCTTTATAACAACACCACAGTTGAATTATCCACAATGAAATATGGGGTACCTCAAGGTTCTATTCTAGGTCGTTAGTCTCTTTTTATTGTTATTCTCTCTTTATGTGACACCTCTTGGTCAGATTACATGAAGCCATGGGATCAACTTTCACTGTTATGATGATGACATGCAAATATAAATTCTTGTTTATGTAGGTAATGTTTCTCATATTGCAAATTTGGAGGCTTGTGGAGCTGTAGTGAAAAGTTGGATGTCTTCTAATTTTTTACTTTTGAATTCAGAGAAGACTGAAATTATTATTATTGGCCCTGCTAGACAGACGTCTTTATGACTAATTAACCGTATTACTGGTTGTCTGTGTGATTTATTATAGTGAAAGAGTTAAAAATCTTGCTGTGACTTTTGATCCAACACTGTCTTTTGAACTGCTTATTAAAGAGGTGCTAGCTTCGCTTCATTGGCTATCTGTTCTTGTGAGGGCGGATTTAAATTTATGTTAATGATCTTCGAGATACTGAATGGTTGTGCACCGTCTTATACGGCTGAGTTGGTTTAGTCATATATGCTAGCACGTTCCCTGTGATCACAGATGGGCAGCCTGCTGTGTGGCCCTAATGTTAGCAAGGCAACAGCAGGTGGTTGAGCTTTTTCATTTTGTACAACGATGTTCTGGAACAGTCTAATGACTGAAATTAGGCAGTCAACTTTGACTGAGGTTTTCAAAACTAAACGCAAATCTTTTCTGTTCTTGGCTACCTCCAGTCATTGATGGTAGGTAATTTTTTTACCTTAATGGCCTAATCTTTTTTTTTACATTGTGTATTATAAAAATACCACTTTAATTTTATAATGTAGAGCAAGTAGCTCAGTGGATTAGGAGCTGGCCTGCCAATATATAGACCTGGGTTTGAATCCCGTTCATGCTACCTGTCTGTGTCCTTCGACAAGACACTTCACTTGCATTGTCTCAGTCCATCCAGCTGTAAATGGGTACCGGACTTGGCTGGGTAAATAACCTGCGTCAGAGGGGGGAGTTGTAGAGTCATCCACTTCACACTACGGAATCCGGACATAAGCACTGGGACCAGCAGGCCACAGGGCTTATATAGGACTTCTTATCTTTTACTGCATCTTATATTGTGAAGCACTTTGTATATATGGTGTGAAAGTGCTATATAAAAAAATTATTAATTAATGTGGGCAAATATCATGTTTCAGCAAAGTACTGATATACCATAATCAGTATCAAGCTAAACAATTTCTGTAAACGATTTAACAGGAGTTATGCCCAAATGTGATGTGTGTGATACCTCTTCCAGTCTTATCTGTGTCTCATATGTTGAAAACACACTTCTTCTGTGTTTCTGTGCAATCATGATATTTTCTTAACATAGAAGCTTTTAGATGTTATTTTAACATGTGGAGCAGGTAGCTGAGTGGATAAGGAGCTGGCCTGCCAATATGTAGACCAGGGGTTCGAATCCCGCCCATGCTACCTGTCCTTGGCCAAGACACTTAATCTACGTAGTCTCAGTCCACCCAACTGCAAATGGGTACTGGCCTTGGCTGAGGAAGTAACCTGCGTTGGACTGGCGTCCCGTCCAGGGGGAGTTGTAGGCTCTCATCCGCTTCATGCTATGGAATCCAGAGATAAGCACCGGCACCAATGGGTCCGGTGCTTATATAAGTCTTATTTCTTCTTCTTTAACACACACAATATTGGTGCATTTGAAATTTGCATCAAATTGGACACTATTAAAGCTTGTATCAAAAGTATGGTTTCCCTGCTCTTTCAACTGACGGTGGTTTCACATAAACCTAAGAAAGAACTTCCCAAAAATAAGGAGTAGTGTTCACTCTTGCTGGGAGTACTTTTTGTCCCATATGAACCAGGTCCTTTGCATTAAGATGATTTTCTTTCTGGGCTGAACCACAGTGCTCGACATACGTTGTGAATGACTGTGTCAACAAATGATCTTCATGTAAGTCATATTAGATATGTTGAAAGTGTTCACAAACACAAATAAAAGCCATGTTATAATGTATTGAGTTATAATGTAGAGAAAAAAGGTTTTCTTTATATAAAAATGGTGAATAACACTCATATCCAACTCTTTCTCAAACTCAACTGCCCATTCTCTCAATGTAAATGTTTGTAATCTTTATCAATAAAAGTTCTGGATGATGTCTAATAGCATCATCCATGTAGGATAAACCAAACAAGATTTTCCTGAAAGGGTGTATGCAGCACTTATAGGAAACACTTTTTTTTTTTTTTTTAATTCTTCTATCATTCAAGTGGTCACTCAGAGACGAAAGAACCTGTTGAGCAGCCATCAGACAATTTGTGTTTGAGACCACTAGCATACATCATGTGAGCAGAGTGGAGAAAGTTGGAGTTACTGCGCAGGAAAATTAAGTACAAACAGGTCCGAGAGAATTTCTTAGTTGATATTATGTTTTCATTTTAGAAACCACGGACATGTAAAAGTTCAGAGTTGTTTTCCAAATTAACTAGCCATTTACACGTAACATATGACACAAGCGCCAGCTTCAACTCTTAGCAGACTCCTCCCATTTGATCACTGTTTCAAGTAGCTGTTGGCAGAGTGGTGGTTGGAACCTACCTGCTGGGAGGCGGGGACAGGCTGTACCACAGGGGCCTGTGCAGATGATGACGTACGCAGCGCTGCTACGCTGGTCGTGGTGTCTGACCCTCCCTCTGAGCTCTGCATGCTGGGCTTCAGAAGAGACGAAAAAGTACAAAACAGGAAGGGAAAAGAGAAGCAGAAAAGTCATGAGTAGGGGGAAATTTCATGTCAGGTTGAAGAAGGAAAGAAACTAATAGCTAATGCTGGAACCTGAAATAGCACGGGGAAAACGGCATATCAAGTCATCACACTTAAGCCCTATTCGGACAGGATTAATTTTATATGCAGAGGTGGAGTAATGTAATTATACCATAGGACGTCTGTAATATTAATGGCTGATAAGAAAGCTCAGTATAAATATCAGAGATACTCATTAAACAGGTCTGACACACGGCTGTCATGCCTCAAAAAAAGGAATAAAAAATTACTAGTCTGAATAGAATGGATTTGTCTCTATGGTCTATTTTCTATCGGCTTCACGTTTTTGTTTTTTGCACCGTTTGGGCTGCGCGCAGAGGTGTGCACTTCGTGCAGCGCTGTGTGCTCAGTGCATGACAGCAGGTGGTCCGAACACCTCTCATACAAGCATAAAACAAGTGTTTCCCATCCCATGGACTTGGTGATGTTTTTAATCTGCATGCAGAGGTGTGCAGCCTGTTCACAATGTGCTCTGTGCCAAAGCAGAGCAGGTGGTCCAAAGACGCACACAGAGGTGAAGCACTGAGATGAACATGATCACATGATTTTGAAGCCGTGATATGTGAACAGATTGCTATAGAAATTCTACATAAATAAAACTCAGGTGTGATTGTAAAATCTCTGCTGCTGGCACATTGATTGTCTTCAAATTGCCTCTTTAAGTGCCTCCATACTTGAGATAAACAGTGTAAAACTCCTTTTCCAGAGATTACTGGCGTCTCTATTCGCGCTTGATTAATATAACCTGAGGTAATTTCTACAGATCATTTTACAGAAGGTAAAAGGCGGTGGAATTTTTACAGACACGCGAACGCACACTCAGTATAAAATGACTGACATGGTGCACTTGGACTGGATAAAAAAATAAAATAAATCACTGATGAACTCTGGTATTAATTACTTTTCCCCACCTCCCCATATAAAAAGAATCCCGTCCGAATAGGGCCTTAGACAACTATACCTTATCAAGGCTCATCCTGCCCACGACCTTGCCTTTTGAAGGTACTAAAGTCATTGTTCTACAGGATGCTGGCTTTCTCAAGTCAAGCTGGGTCAGTAAAGCACCCAAAACTGCAGTTGTTGCCCACCTCTGGCAAGTTAACAAGATCTTGTGGCAAGAGTAGTACAAGAGTTCAGGTTACCAATGGGACTAAAATGTTCCCCACCAAATCCATGGCTGCCACTGAGGTTTCCGCTGGGTGACAATGTGCACAGCATAGCAAAGGGGACCTAAAAATGGACTGAGACAAAGGTTCCCTTTCTAGAAAAGAAGGACAGAGAGGGAAAGGGCAGGAGTAAGGGAGGGATAAGAGAAGAATGGAACTCCAAGAGCAGATAAAAAGTAACTTCCCCTCTTCTGCCAAAAAAGAAAACTGATGGGAGAAAAAGATGAAATGGCAGTGGGGCTCTAACCCCTGCCAGGGTCCTGATGATTTCCAGCGTTTGTTTCAAGAGCTCCAATAATCCAGCTGATATGAGGAAATTCCTAAATGCTTTGTAAACGTTTGTCGGTTGCTATGGTGAGGAACCCATGACGACCACCCTCAACTCTACCCCCCCTCCCTTTGCTGTTCACTCCTCTATTTTCTCCCCCTTTATAAAGCTCTTGCACAGGAACTTTTGAGTGTAACCGCAAAGAGGGGGAGGAGGATTAGAATAAGGGGGAGGCAGATATGCAGGGACGAGGGGGTGGGTTGATTTGATGAGCGCTCTTTTGTTTAAAGCAGAAATCCAGGAGGAAAAGGCAAAGGTAGATGGAAAAAAACAATGCCTATCGGGGTCATCATAGCCACAAGACAACCAGTTCAATCCACTCTGTTACACATCATGATACACAATGTGCCATGTTGCCACTATAACTTACCAGTAGACACCTGATGGTACTTAGGTTATGGTAATCTGCAGGCTGAGCTACTGAATTCAAGCAACAGGTGCAGCCATGCTTGTCTCTTGGCTCGTTCTAGACTAGCCTTTGCTCTCTCACTGCGGTCACATTGCTGGTTGAAGTGACCTGATCAGGATTTTTTTTTCTTTCCAGATTTGATCTGATATTTGTATGTGACCTGTATCTGATAAGAGTTCTAACAGCAATCACATCAATAGAGATCAGAATGAATCAGACCTGAATTGGATCTAGCGCCACATACGCAACTTGCCCAAATATGTTTAAAATATATATATATAAATCTGATTTCAGGTGTTCACATGACACAAAAAAGATCAGATCTGCAGATGCAGACAAAAAGAAAAAGCCAAACTCGAGTCATTTCAGAATATTATATAAATATTGGATGGTTATTTTCAGAGATATCATATTGGACGAGGCTTCGCCTCGTCCAATATGGTATCTCTTCATCCCGTAAACGACGTATTGGACACCTCAACATCCAACATTTGTTATATTATTTACTTGCAATTTATATTGACCTAAAAGAGGGGTTCGGCAGTGTCCAGTGATTCTGAGCAGGCAGAGCAACGAAGCACCTAAAGGCGGGTGGTGGGCGGTGCTAACAGCGCTAAAGGGGGGTGGTGAACGGTGCTAACAGCGGAGTATAACGGCGGCCGCTAAGGCGGCTCGTCGATGGTGCTAACAGCTGATAAAGGCGGAGTATAGCGGCGGACGCTAACAGCAGCTAAAGGCAGCTCGTGGAAGGTGATAATAGCGGATAACGGCGGACGCTAAGACGGCTCGTGGACGTTGGTAACAGCGGCTAAAGGTGGCTCGTGGAAGGTGCTAACAGGTAACCTACTTGTGATTGGCCCAAAATGAATGACGTCATCGTCCAATATAACTTTTTTTCCGCATCTTTTTCGATCCGGATACAAC